>JBCEWC010015033.1:0-13993 GCA_038996855.1 Solanum aculeatissimum
TTGAACAATTAGGGTTTCATAAATCATCCATGAATTCAAGTGTAAAATCATGTTTAAACCACCTAAAATCTACAGCATTCAAGTCCCAACACTAATCTACAACAATATCGGAAGAACCCATAACTAATTGACAAGATTAGAATCAATTTAAAAGGGTTAGGGTTCTTAGGATCTTCAAGGATGAAAGGGGATCCTTGAACCAAGTCCCACATACCTTAATTCCACCAACTAATCAACAAGATAAAACTTAATCAATTCTTCTTCCCCAATTTCTATAAGCTTGCTTCAATGGAGGCGAAGAGAGTCTTAGGATCTTAAGAGAGTGTATAGGATAGTTCTAATGGATGAATGAGGGTTTGGGGAATGTTTTAGGGGTTTAGGAGACCTTAAGGGGCCAAAAAGGGGCTTAGGAAAATGTTAAATCACGAAAATACCATTAATAAAATGCAACTTTCCAGAACTAAGTAGTGTCAAATGGCAGCTACAGTGCCGTTTACTAGTGCACGAGCCGTCTGACCCAACCGTCCAACCTTCCTTAGCCAATTTCTCCAACACGAACTCTCGGAGGACTTTCTATAACACTTCACGAGCTATTTGACGGACCGTCTGAGGTGTTAATGGCCGTGAAAGGCACCGTTAAACCATACTTAGCCTAAAAAATATCCTCCTTGGCTTGTCCAAGCAACTGCCTCACTTCACGAGGCAGTACACGAGCCGTTTGGGTCCAAACGGACCGTCCAAGGTTCCGTTGACTTAGACTTAGCTTAGGGGTGGTTCCAGGCCACCCCTAGCTCACTGGAACACTTGACGAGGCTCTAGACGATCCGTGCAATGTTTCATGGCCCGTGTCAATGTCCTTGACCACTTTTCTGAGCCTATCTCCAATGACTTCCGAATTTCAGATAGTCTCACTGTTTGGGCCATATCGCCCTGGTCCGAACTCCAAATTGAGTGAAACTAGTTGTGTTGCAAAGATAACACAAATAGATTCAATTTGATATGTGGTAGCCCACATGGTTCATCCCACATCAAACTTTATGACTGTTTGAATTACACTGCCAAAATTGTCCCTCTAGGCCACTAACTAGCCCAATTTGCATTCGGCCACTTAAATTCAACCCGTGGCTACCAAAACTCAACCATGGCTTTTATTACATCATATAATACCAACCATAAGTAGATTTTAAAAAAAATTGGGTTATTACATTAGGTTTCTTAAATTAGCCATTCAATTTCATCTCGTGTTTTTCACAATTCACTAGACAATTATACAACCATGTAGCCAAGCAATACACCCAATATGCACACAAACATAATGACGATGAATGTTGTTAGGATGGTCTTCATCCAACCATTATAGGGAAATGCCACTCAACTAAGACTAAACTTTCTCCTAGGACATTTTTTCTATATGATTCAAAAGGGACTATCCTTGGCCAAAGAACTGAAACAAATACAAAGGAACCTAAAATCAAAAACACAACTACTAAAAACTACTAACTCAAAAAACCAAAATATATAATATTCTCAAATATATAATTATGTCATCCCCCACCCCACACTTAGAATGCAGCACTGTCCCCAGTGCACAAAACAACACAATAAGCATAACGTAGGGTAAAGGGATTGCTCTGTCTACTCGTCAATGTCCTCATTACCACCAACCACTCCCATGGTCAAGGGTGAAGACTCCTCCATCTCCTCCTCTAACTAAACATTAGACCTTGTCCTCTGCATATCCTCATCACTAGTGATATCATTATCTACAAGATCAAAGAATTAGGGCCCAATTCCATGGACCACCATGGCATGTTCTATGATTTCCCAAGCTTAGGGCGGAGACATGACATGACGAATAGAGAAACCAATGGTACCCCAAATAAACCGCATAGCATACATAAGCACATCATCAGTAAATTAGTCAAAATAAGCAAACACTAAGGGATAGGGCCTAAGGGACAATCAATATTAACTTAAGAGATAATATCACATCCATATATATATGATCATAATATTCAATAATGCCTCTAAACATAGATTGGGTGGGAGGCTTAGACATGTTCCAAGCTCACTCTCAAACATAAAATAATAGAACAAAATAACATAGTCTCAAATGAAAGCTTGATAGAAAGGACTATTGTCCTCGAAACTAGAGAACTCACCACAAAGCAAAGTATTCAAATCCAAATCAACCATGAGTATGAAAAGGAGGATGATCACCGAGCCCTACATGGTGAAATTATGTAGGCAAAATATGTGTTTGTACTATAAATATACTAAGTATGTGAGATGCGATGCAACAAGAAAAATCATACGTCATAATAAGCAAGATACATAATCATAACAATGGTAATACACTTAATGTGTAATGGATGCTCAATGCCTTATTCAAATCATGCGTTGAAGAGACATAAACTTGATACATATCATGTACATAACTATATGAGAGGATACCTTAATTGACACTAAGACCATGCGAGATTTTACATGGAATTCTGATGTTGTCTCCACACTAGAGAAGGAGTAGTATACTTGCCAAGGTAGATTGTACCCCATTTATGGATGTCATGAACATGGAGCTATATTTGGATCCACTAGATAATACATAATCCTACAACAACACATAGTTATGAGAAGTAAAATTTTATATAAGGACCCTTAGGGATAGTTCTCCACCTTAAATACCATTCGATGCTAAGTCTAGTCCCACGAAATATATGAACATAATCATAATCATATATGTATAAGCTTGGAAAACATAACATCAGTCATGACCCAATTTCTTAGGTCATGATGGCACCTACCATAACTCGTTGATAGGTAAGCCAAATCGTAACCCAGAGTTGTAAATAAAAGGTATAAAAACTGGATCAACATATAAGAGACAATACAAATAAATAAAAAAGGGTATGACTAAATATATATAAGAAGATCCCTCTCATAACCTGAAAGTCACAAGGAAAGAGATACTACAACAAAATAAAGAGTAAAATTCCCAAAAGTGGACTAAAATCATCTATAAGATCTGGCATGCCTGAAATATACAAAAAGACGACCACTAAGTTGAAGGAGACAGAATGATCCAGAAACACCGAATGCTCACCTTGGTCTCCAATGGCTACTATGAGCTTGATTACTCAATGTTAGTGACTGGTGCTCAGACCTGCCTCATGAAAGTAGATGCAGCGTGTAGTATGAGTACCAAGACAATAGGTACTCAGTAGGCATCATAGGCCAACTAAGTAAGATAGGTAAAGATAATATGAAAAAGGAGAATAAAACCTAAAAAGGATTTTGAATATACATTTTATGACAAAGTACTAACACTAAGGGAAAATCTACTAAATCAAACTAAGAATAGTACACTAGCTATACCTGAACAGGTTTTCATACGCCTGAATAGGACACACATGTGCAATTCAAAGTAAAACCTGAGAAAACCCCATAAGCCTACCGGGTACACACAATTTCTATACTATAGAGGGTAGGAGCTAGGATTCTCCAAGAGAGAATGACCCAGGGACAAGTCTATAACTTTAGGTGTCACGACCCAACCTTTCAGGTCATGATGGCTCCTGTTAGATCCTACTACAGGAAAGCCAACCTAAAACCCGCAACACCTGCCCTAGCAGCTAATAGTATAATGATAGCTAACAATAAAAGCCAAAGATACAACCTACCTCAGAACTTGAAAGTAATCTGTACAGAGCTACTATAGACTCAAAATAAAAATATACATATATATAGATAAATAATCAGAATAGCACCCAACACATACTAGCCAGACTATAATGTACAAGGTCAGTATCTAGATACAAAATATGGTCAAACAAGTAGCAAGAGACTGTAGAATATTTGAACTATAGATGCTCACCAAAGTCTTCTGAAGCATCTACAAGCTCCTAAATCAACGGTCGTGACTCATACCTAAACTTGGACATGAGTAGATACATAAAAGTAGGGGTGAGTATAGGTGAAAGGTACCTAGTAGGCATCATCGGTCAACTAGTAAAATGTAGTAAATATGGAAAGATCAAATATAATAAAATGTTAAAATGCTAACAAGATGATCTATGCAAATGTCAGGATGCATGTATAAACCTCGAAATTCAACTGACCCAGGTAATATGCAATAGTATCGACTGACGACATCTGAAGGACAAATATCAACTATGTCTAGTAGCCCCATATGTAACACCCCCTATGTTTACAAGCTTGGGAAAGTATGAAGACAAAAAAATCTTTGAAAGTTCAACTCTATGAGGCTATTTACGGCCCATAAAGTGTTCCACGGGTCATAGGAGACCTCATGGAAGTTTTCATCAAGGAGACATGAGCATTAAAAAGGGATTAGTAGAAATGAATATGACGTAGCATACAACACATGAAATGATCCACGACTCATAGACTAGCATTGTGAAAAAGGGTCTAAAGGAACCCAAAAGTTGTCTAAGAAAGGAAGTGAGTTACGAAGGACTCTACGACCCATATGTATTTCTACGAGTCGTATGGGCACCCGTGAAAAGTTACAATATCCCAAGTTAGGAGTCCAATGGTTTACAAAAGGCTCCACGACTCGTAGAATGGACCACGACCCATAGACGGGGTCTCGTGGTCTTGCCCAACCAGGTTTTAAAAAGGGCAAAAACTGACCTTTCATACCTTTTGGCATCAAAACTATGTCGTATTAACCTTCATTCTCCTCCAGCTAAAATAATTCTATATCCCTAAAACTCTCTCAAGTTTCTTTCAAGTTGCAAGCAAGAGGACCAAGCTAGGGTTTCTACCTTCTCACCTTCAAATCTGAATTTCCTCCATCTAAGTTCCAAGACATGTGGGCTTCATTCATAGGATGCTTTCCCCCATGAAGCCAATGCCTCACTTCTTGATAAATTTCATAATTTTGAGATATAATAAATTATGGGTAGACGTTACATTGCATTATGCTTATGAGGTGAGTTTGGATTCTTCAAGTAATGATTCACTATGCGTGAACATCTATTGCAATCCAATTCTATGAGTTGATTTATATCCATTGAAGCCATGTGTGATGTGAACTATGAAAACTTTGAGAGAGTATGAACTTTTAAGATCAATTTAATGATACCAAATTTAGGGTTTTTACTATAATAATTAGTGGGTTGTTTTGAAAGGCTTTCAAGTGAATCGATTTACTTCTCCCATGTCTTATGCTCTTGAATGAATAATTTTTAGCATGTGAATATATACCCATCATATTTTTTATCAAGTCATGTGGTAAGCTTCTATGTTGATAAAGGTCTTATTGTAAGACATGTGAATTGTGAACGTTGTGAATATTGAAGGGCTAATAAGCAGGTTTGAGCTCATGAGAATTTTATGAATATTATAAATAATATGAATCCCTTTCCTTTGATATTATGAATCTTGGTTTTGATGAGCTACTCTATGAAAATATAATGTCATTATGATATTTTTCCTATTATGATTATAAGTATGATTTGAATATTCCTTGGGATTGTTGACCTAGCACCGAGAGGACCTTGGAAAATAACCATTGTCCCTTAACTATGTTACCATCATAGGTTTGTGATTTTCTTATTGCATGATTAACCTAAAAAGGTATGGTCCCCGTACATGTTAATTATTAACTGAAAAGGGTGAAGTCCGCGTAAGGTAACCGAAAGGATAAAGTCCTCGTAAGGCATCTCATCATATAATAACCAAAAAGGACAAAGTCCCCATAAGATAACTAAAAAGGGTGATATCCCCGTAAGGCAGCTCATCATATAATAACCAAAAAGGGCAAAGTCCCCATAAGGTAACCAAAACGTGTAATGTCCCCGTAAGGTGTCTCATCATATAATAACCAAAATGGGTAAAGTCCCCTTAAGCTATTTATGATATTCTCTTTCTAAAAAGGGGAAGTGCCTGTAAGGAGAGGGATGGTTTACCTTGGTAAAGTAGACCACTCCTTTATTCAGTGTGGAGTGAACACCGAGATTCCAAGTAGTATCTCACTTTGTCTTATTTGTCGGTTATGGTCCCTTTCTATCTAAGTATGATATGATCTATGATTTGGCTATCCTCATGCATGTTTTGAATAAGGCATTGATCATTCATGTCATATTGACCTCATATCTATTCACTATGAATATGCATATTGTTTAATTGTGGATTATGATTCCTTATTGAATTGCACCCCCCATACTTCGTACATTTTAAGTACTAACACATTTCTTTTGCCTAAAGGATCTAACCATGTAGAGACCGGAGCTCCTATTCATCCTCCCCCTCCACGTGGGTAGCCAGATCATCAAAGATTGCTATTGGTAAGTCCTCCACTCCGGGGACAATATCCACCTTACTTTTATGCTTTAATTAAGACTTGTATATTTTTGGATACTTATCTTCGAAGGTTAACCCAGGAGAATTCTTGGGCTCCATTCCATTTGAATTAGAGGTAATGTTGGACATGGAAATATATGTTTGAGCTTAATTTCTATTATGTTATGTAATTATGAAGAATTTCCCTTAGTCCTCATTCCCTTTTATATGTTGTTATTTGTTGATGATGTAATGAAAGTCCCAAGTCCCGATTTTATCCCCATAGTGTGAGTCATACTTACCTGCCCCTTAGACTTTATTTGTTATGTGATTCATATAAATCATCTTCCCTAAAACATCCCCATAGCTTGAGTCTAAAGTCCTGCTTCCCTAGAATTATTTTTTACTTGTTTGAATGTTCAATTATTCTTCTGCAACCAAGGATGTGCAAATGATACGTTAAGAGGCTTGTTTGGGTTACCTTTGGGTTCCTATTCATTGTGTTATGTCTAGGACCTAGGCATGGGTTGTGACAAGATTGGTAGTAGAGCACTAGGTTTGTAAATGGTCCTCAGAAATCCAACACACCGCGTCAAGTAGAGTCTTGTTCATGGTTTTGAACTACGCCATAACTATGGATAGGAAGATATGAGGAATTTAGGAAATGGATCACTTATTCATAATCTATGTTGTGCTATAGAATTAGATTAAGATTCCTATTTTCCTAACAGATGTTTTTTTTTCTTTTTTAAATCATTCCGCCAAGGAGAATGCTGCAAAGAGCTCCTACACCATAGGGTGATCCTGCCCCTTCAGTTCCTCAAGCTTCCCTAAAAGAAAAAGGGGTCATGCATGCCAAGTACCGAAATGTTATTGCTATATTGCCACAATCTATGACCAACCAATTGAAACAAGGATCCCAAGCTCCTTTTCTCCCATCCCGGCTTCAAGAGTGAGGAATTTTACAAGGATGAACCCTTCAAAGTTTTATGGCTCTAAGACGAAGAAGGACCCCCAAGAATTCATTGATGGGATGTATAAGGTGCTTGATATTATGGGGTTAAGTTCGAAGGATAAGGAGAAACTAGTGGCCTATCAACTCAAGGGCCTTACACAAATTTGGTTTACTTAATGGAAGGAAGATAACGGCCATATTCCATGGGAGAAATTCAAGATTGCCTTCCTCAATCATTTCTTCCCTATTGAATTGAGAGAGGAAAATATGATCGAGTTTATGAATCTCAAACAAGGCTCCATGAGTGTGAGGGATTATTGTCTTAAGTTTAAAAAGATCTCCAAATATTCCGCTCACTTGGTTACCGACTCTAGGGCAAGGATAAATAAATTTGTGTAAGGGGTATCTGATTTAGTGAATGAATAATATCGCACCGCTATGCTCGTGGGTGATATGGACTTGTCTTAGCTCATGACTTATGCCGAACAAGAGAACTTGGTATGATGGTGGTTTTCAAGGTGCTAAGGGTGGTCGTTTTCAATAAGGCCAGAAATTTCAATACCAAGGGTCCTCTAATTCTCAAGGCCAAATATTTTTTAATGATAGGGTACCCAACTCTAAGAACCATGGTGGTAATAGTGGTCAAATTATTCCTAAAAATGGGAGGTGTGGCAAGAACCATGGTGGTAGATGTTGTCGGGACGTGAGTACTTGCTTCGGGTATGGAAAAATGGGCCACAAGATTATGAATTATCTAAACAAGGGTAAAGATGGTTGTCTCAAGGGAAAGGTTCTCATGTTGATCAAAGGGAACAAGGTGGCCAACAAGGAGGTTCTCTATGCCACTATCTATTCTATGTTTTTCAAGGGAGACAAGGAGTAGATGAGATGTCTGATGTTGTTATCGGTATGTTAAAGGTTTTTTTATTTTGATCTGTAAGCTTTATTGGATCTGGGTTCCACTCTTTATTTCACTACTCCTTTTGTTTCTAATAAACTTCATGTGTGTCCCAAAATGTTAGATGAATCCTTTGAGTTGTCTACCCCCATTGGTGACTCCATTATTGCTAGAAAAGTTTTTGTCTTGTGTCTATATTATATAAAGTTTTGCCCTGTGATTTTATTGAGCTTAACATGGTATATTTTGATATCATTCTTGGGATGTATTGGTTATATGCATGTCAAGATTCCATTGATTATAGAACTCATAAGATTAAATTCTAAATCCCAAATAAGCTCGTCCTTGAGTGGGAAGGTCATAATTCGGTGGTTAAGGATAGGTTCATTTCTTGTCTCAAAGACCGAAAATTGATTTCTAAGGGTTGCATTTATCACCTTGTAAGGGTTAGGGATGTTGAGTCTAAAGTCCCTTCTACTAAGTCAGTTTCGGTGATCAATGATTTTCTTGATGTCTTTCCTAATAAGTTTCCCGGTGTTTCTCCCGAAAGAGAAATAGGTTTTGGTATAGATCTCCTCCCTGATACACAACCCATTTCCATTCCCCCTTACTGTATGGCCCCGGTGGAGTTAAAGGAGTTGAAGGACTAATTGAGAGATTTATTGGAGAAGGGTATTATAAGGCCTAGTAAGTCACCTTGGGGTGCACCAGTGTTATTTGTGAGGAAGAAGGATGGCTCGCTTAGAATGTGTATCGACTACTGGCAACTCAATAAGGTCACTATTTCTCATAGGTGGTCAAATTTTGCATAATCAATTTAATAGAATTGGTTCTTCCAGAGGTGAAGATAATCACATCATTTGTAAAGCTAAGATGAGTGACCTGGGGGCCTTTAGGATTCATGAAGAAACCACTAAACTGAGGATGATCATTGAGCCTATTCAATAACCTAGATAGAACTTCATCTCTAAGAATAAAAAGAGCAGGGGAAAGAGGATCACCCTGCTTAAGACCCCTGGTGGAATGGAAGAATCCATGCCTAACCCCATTGATAAGCACAAAGTACCAATTATTAGACATCATCCTCAATACCATGTTAATAAAAGGTTCACCAAAGCCCATTCTTCTGAGGACCAAGCATGTATAAGACCAAGAAACTCTGTCATAGGCTTTAGCCATGTCAAGTTTGAGAACTACATTTCCCCCTTTATTAGGTTTCTTGATATGATAAATGATTTCTTGGGCCAGCATAATGTTCTCAGAAATACTTTTGTTCTTAACAAAGCCTGTTTGGTTAAGGGAGATCAGATTAGGAAGAATAGGAGCAAGTCTGAGACAGAGAACTTTGGAAATAATTTATTAGTATAATTGCTCAAACTGATAGGTCTGAACTTAGAAATCTTATTATGATGGTTCACTTTTGGAATTAACACCAAATAGGCATGAGAAAAATACTTAGGGATGCACTGGCCACAAAAGAAATCTTGAATCACCTCAAAAAGATCCTTTTTAATGATGTCCCAACAAACTTGGAAAAATTTCCTATTAAGACCATCAGGTCCTGAAGCAGAAGGACTAATTGAAAAAACAACACTCTTAATCCCATCCAAGGTAGGCATATTTTGAAGAGTCCTATTCTGATCCTCAGTAACCATGTTGGGAATACATTGAAGAGCTTGTTCCTGAATATAACTATCTTCCCCCAATAAACATATTCTGGAGTAATCACAAGCAGCTCTGGCAATCTGATCCTCACCCTCAACCCAATTGTCATCCTCACCCATGATCTTGTGGATATGCAGCCTTTTCCTTCTCCCTCTTATCAAGGCATGGAAGTAGTTAGAATTAACCTCACCTTGTAGAAACCCCTATTATTGAGTTTTCTGCCTGAAAATAGATTGTTCCATTTTGAGGTATTTGATATACTTATCATTAAGAGCATGAAGGGCAGTTATGTTATCTACAGAGTTGTTATTTATCATCTTGTCTTCAGCCTTTCTCAACATCTCCTCATACTTCTTAACCTTGGTATAAATATCGCCAAATTCAGCCCTAGACCAATTACTAAGGGATGCAGAAACTCTTTTAATTTTCTGATGAACTTTCCATATAGGACCACCCTGTACCTCCCTTTTCCAGTAGTTGCCTACTGTCTCCAAAAGCGTTTGATGCTCAGTCCAATAATTTAAGAATTTGAAATACTTGATATGATCAGTCTTATTATCAATGATCACCAGAAGAAGAGGACAATGATTAGACGCAGTGCTGGGCAAATGCGTAATAGTAGATTTTGGCATAAAATTCAACCAGAGATAATTTACCATAGCCCTGTCTAATCTCTTCCAAATCCTTGCTCCAAGACAACTCTGATTAGACCAGGTATATCTCTGCCCAGTAAAGCCTAGATCTTGTAGTCCACAGGCCTCAATAATAGCAATGAAGTCAAAACTATTATTCATGTTGTAAGGAATGGCATCCAGTTTCTCTTCAGGGCAAGTTATCACATTAAAATCTCCAACAGCACACCAAGGCATATCAGTGTTGAAGAAGGTCAACATACTATCCCAGAGGGGTCTCCTAAGAATATCTTTACACTTTGTATAGACAAAAGTGGTCAGAAAAGGGTTAGGCCACATAACATGGCTGATTTTTCAAGTGATAAGTTGTTCCTCATTCTGTAAGACTTTGTAAGACTCTGTAATCCACTTTCTTATTCTAGAACATCCAGATCTTCCCATTGGGGTTGTGAACAACCTTATCTAAATTTAGCTGAACTCTAAAGCTATTAAGATGAGAATTATAATAAAAAGGCTCTAGGATGATAATAAAGTCAATGTGATAAATAGATTTCAAACTTTTAAGTCTTTCCATAACTTCCTGGGTATTAATATCCCTCACATTCCACATAATTGTACTGATCATTTATGCAATTTAGAGCTTTGGAGCCTTGTAGTTGGTATGCTCACAGGAGCTGAATAAGTAGGAATGATTTTCTTAGATTTGAAAGTAGAGTGATGGAAACCTCTTGGAGATAAAACATGTTATTGAGTCACTTGTTGGACTTCCTCCACCACTTCATTACTAGGAGGGTTGAAGGCCTTTATGAGCTGCTCACTAACCTCATCATCTTTATCCTCACCATTATCCATAGGTTGTTTATTCATTTCTGCTTCATCTTCAGAATTAATAGCCCCATACTCATCAAAATCTTCAGGCATATGAGGAATGAGATTCAGATTGTAGGTTGTTGGCTTATTAGAGGCTCTGGTACTACCAACTTACACTTCCCCAGAAGGATCATTGTCTAAATTAATTTGACTACCACTTTTCCCACTATTACTTCTGGCAGGTTGATTCAGCAGCTAAAAGGGTAGCTTGAGAATCATTCTTCTTTTTAAGAGCATCCCTTCTTTTCTTGCTAAGCTTAATTATTTTGCCTTGGAATCAGCCTTACTTGTACTAGCATAGGATCCCATATCTTTAGCCATTAATCCTAATTGCATTGGTTGCAGAGGAGTAGAAGCTCAAGCTTCATTATGAACACTGGTATGCTGGGTTGAGATTGATTTAAATCCGTAGGGGTAGCAGGAGTAGTAAGGTCTATCCCATAGTCAGCAATAGGGTTCTCATGCAAAACATGAGAAGATCCCCCCTTCCCCTCTAATTCCCCTTCCTTCAAGTTAGTAATGCTCTCCTTCAAGCCATCATCACCTCCACAAAATCTAGTAACAACAACACCAGAGGGGCTAAGGGATTTGGATTTAGCCACATCAATACATAAAGGAATATTAAGGGGGATGGGAGACTGGTCCTTAGGAATTGACGCAGCAGTCCCATGGGGAGATAAGTCAATACTTTTGCCTTCTAAATCAATGTGGAGTATGTCCTTCCTGACCATTAATTAATCAAAAATCTTACCCTGGTCAGAATTAGGCTTTCCTCCCAAGTTGTTATCCACTTGCTCATTGGTATTGTTGATCAATTTGCCAGTTGGTTGCCACTGTTTATTTTCTTGACTTGAGGGAATCATTTTTTGAGGCCTAGCTTGTTTATTCTTTTGGTTTTCCTCCTTTGAGTTTGTCATTCCTTTGGTTGAACTACTTCCTTACCTTTAGAACCAGTATATGTAGATTCTTGTTTACCTGTCACTTCAGCAATAGCATTAGCATTAATAAACATTTTAGGAAAGGGATGAGAGCTTACCTGATCATTCTGAGTGTGCTCCATATTGTCCTTGTCCAACTTCTCATTATCACTATCTTTCCTTTTCTTTTCCTAATCCTCTTTTTACTTCACAGTGTACACATGTACCAAGTGGCCTTGATGATCACAATGAGTATAGTAATCTGGAAGTACTTCATATTATTGGACATGGAAATGTATGTTTGAGCTTGAATTATGTTATGTTATGTAAGTATGAAGAATTTCCGTTAGGCCCCATTCCCTTTTATATGTTGTTATTTGTTGATGATGTGATGAAAGTCCCAAGTCCCGGTTTGATCCCCATAGCGCGAGTCATACTTACTCGCCCCTTAGACTTTATTTGTTATGTGATTCATGCAAATCCTCTTCCCTAACACATCCTCATAGCTTGAGTCCAAAGTCTCGCTTCCCCTAGAATTATTTGTTACTTGTTTGAATGTTTAATTATGCTTCTGAAACCAAGGATGTGCAAATGATATATTAAGAGGCTTATTTGGATTACCTTTGGGTTCCCATTCGCCATGTCACGTCTAGGCCCTAGGCATGGGACATGACACCAAGAGAATTTAACTGAGAATGACCAATTAGTGTACCACGAAACCAACTAACCAAACTGAACGAAACCACATCACATATGCCACATAGTTGAAGTATAGTGTTGTATGTAGGTGGAAGGCCCTGGTGTTTATTTTTGTATGCCAAATGAGCCCCCATAAACCCAGAAGTTACACCCATGCACAATCAGGGTGTGTATAGTGTAGGGATATAGGAGCTAGTATAGATGTAATAAGATCACAATCAGTATAGGATATAGTATCACATGGGGTCCTACACCCCTAAATATCACCAGGGTACCATACCCCTTTCTCAGATTGGCCTCTGACGAGGGAAAATCTTAAGTTAGCTAGGGCCAATGGTCTAAAAATCAACTGGGTACCATACCCAAGAATAATCAACTGAGTCATAAACCTCGAAAGAATCATCTAGAACACAAACCTCGAAGGTGTTATCTAGGACTTGGACATATAGGCATGGCCATTGGAGACTCGAACTCGAGGAGCATAACCTAGGTCTCATACACAAGGACGTGGCCATCAGAGATTTAAGTAATAAGAATTGCCACAAGGGACTCCAAGTCATAACAATAGTCCACTACTCAGCTCATCTCTCGGGATCTATACCTCTCGAGTCAAACTGTGGTATCTGTAACAATGTGGGGCATGAACAAAGCATGGCTTAAGCCTAGGCTAAGGTCCGTAGAAAGCAGATAACCAATAATATCCCAAGTATCCAGAACAACGATAACAATCCAGCTGATAAGCATAACAAGTAACCAGGACATATACAACCAGCTAGCAACTGTACAAGTTCCCAGGATAGAGTGGTAAACAACCCCGTTGATAAACATAACAACATCCCACACAACAATAACCAATCCAACTCAAACACAGGGTATAGCATAAATCTCACAAGTAGAATTACATTCTCATCACCAGGTAGTTTGGAGCACAGTATATTGGAAAACTCCCAACATAGCACCTCCACGTATAACCATGTCACGACCCGGATAGGGGCCTAGATGTGACATGGCAAAAGAGGACCCGAAGACCCTCGATCAAGCCATCATAGCA
>JBCEWC010015034.1:0-13992 GCA_038996855.1 Solanum aculeatissimum
ATTGTGAATGGCTATGTGCTTATATGGAAAGCCCCATGATCCCGATGTGCCCCATAGTGGAATCCTATTTCCCCTTGTTATTAGGAATTATTGATATGTGCTATGTGCAAGCATGCTCGTCCCATTCCCGTTATTGTCCCCATAGCTTGAGTCCAAAGTCCCCAATTCCTTAGAACTTACTTGTTATGTGTTTAGCTTTCGCGCTTCCGAACCGATAATGTGTGTAATGATGCTATGATGGCTTGATCGAGGGTCTTCGGGTCTTCTTTTGCCATGTCACATCTAAGCCCCTATCCGGGTGGTGACACATCTATACCCACAGGACCAAATGGTATCTCATCTGTATTTACCCTATCAACCTTCTTTTTAACCAGTTCTTAGATGTTAGATTGTCTAGCTTGAGCCAACTCTTCATTCAGATCACTCAAATCATCAATATTTTCTTCAGCAGCATACAGTGAATCAGATTCAGAAAGTTGCTTATCTACATTTACTCTAGGGAATTGTTCTTCATTTAAATCACTACCTTCATTTTCATTGATATTAAATGTTTCAGATGAAGGCGCAAACCTATCTTTTAGAGGTGAGGGTGACACATCAATCATATTTTTAGGTGGGGAGGAGGACAAATCAGCAAATTCATTGGGTGGGGAAGATACATCAGCCCTTTCATTGGGTGGGGAAGATAAACCAACAAATTCATTGGGTAGGGAAGACATATCAACAAATTCATTGTGTAGGGAAGACACATCAGGCCTTTCATTTAGTAGGGAGGACACATCAGCATTAGTAGGAAGAAGTAAAGTTAGTTCAATAACTATAAGTATACTTATTTGATGTACCATAAATACATCAGTAACGTCCCACCATTCAGATCTGAATCAGAATTTAACATATGATAATCACTCTTTTTGTTGACTCTACATCCAAATGATTCAACTTTATCAAAATCCAATTCTAGTACTAATTTATGAAATAATATGATGTGCAACTCATCAACATCCATATCAATCTTTTCAGGATCAGTGATTCCATTGGCATACCTTAGCTCAGGATCTGATACAAAACAACCTCCATAGTGCATTTGTAGTGTCACTATTGTTAAATCATTTACTTTCATCCTCGTAAAAGTTAAGAAAAAAATATAGATTACTACTAACTTTATAGGTACATGGAAAACACATCGGATATATCTCTATGGACCCATAAAAGACTCACCAAGACAAATGGTAAAAAAATTTGACTTCAGTCAATTACGAAAAAAAAACCCTAAAAACTAATTGAATTCATGAAATATGTCATTGAAATCAAAATAAAGGCATAACCCTGCTATACTAGTAGCAGTAGACACTAAACAAAGCAAAATTCTCAAAAATTTTGAAACAAATCAATGTTAATCGAGATAGTTACACATGATAGAGCTATCAAACATAATAATATGAACAACCAAAAAACAAAAAATTTAAATACATACCCTTTTCAATACAATAGAAACTTAAAACTTATTTGAGGAAGGCAATCGATTAGGTTCTTCTCAATTCGTCAGAGAAAACGAAGAAAGAAAGAGGCGAGGATGTTGAGGGAAGTAGAAGGGTCTAGACAGAAAGGAAATTGTATTTTGGAATACATTCAACCTTTTTTTTGTTTTAATTTCTGATGTGGCTACTTAGTCATTAGTTTTTAATGACTTGTACGCGTTTGTGCAACACGCATGGATGCCATGTCAAAAATCGTGTTTAAAAGGTAGAGTTTAATATGAGTTGAGGGGTTTAGATGGAAAAAGGTTGAGTAGGAGGGTCCAGAATAAAATCGAGTACAAGTACAAGGGCATATTAAATCATTCCACCAATTTTGAATTTTCGATATGTTGTAGATCTTTGATTTCAGATTCTAAAGAATCAAGCAGCTTGTGATTTCGTCATTCCTACATCAAAATACGATAGTTTTAATAAAGCCACACAAATTTGAAAAATTTAGCATGACATAATCTAGAGCTAATTTCCAAAAATTATTGAGAACGATTCTAGAAACATTAAATTCTAAATTTTGTATGTGTTAGATCAAGAAGTCGAGTTTCCAGAATATTAAATCATTCATGATTTCGACGTTTTTACAATCAGATATGAATTTTCTACTATAGATATACCAAGCTATGAAAAGGTGATAAAAATCGAAAAAAGAAGAAAAAGATTGCCTTGTATTATGCTCCCTCGTTTGGCTGGTAAACATTGCCAATTGATGCAAAATAGAAGGCATATCTCTATTTATAGAGATCCCTAAGGTAATTGGGGAGTGTTTGTTTGTATGTAAACTCTTACACAATTCTACTCCTAAAAGGAATTGAATTATTAATGATGGTGGATTAAAATTGGACTACTAGTTATAGTCATTTCCCGACATTAATTTACCTTCCAAGTAGATTACGATTTCAGCTTGAAGAATGTAATAACAATAATAATAATAATAATAATATAACTTAGATCGTACAATATTGCATGCCCATATATGATTCAATTTTCGGCCATTATCCAATTATGGCGAGCAAGATTTATATGTGTAGTTTAATTAAAATATCAAGTTAATATTTTAAGTCTAGTCTTTAAAAGATATAATATTTTATCAAGACTTGAAGGAGGCGCACTTGTAATCATTTAAAATTTATTAAAAAATAAATTTTTGAAATGATTCAAATTATATTAAATTCAAGATATATTAATCTTAATAAATATTGTAAATTAACATAATTGGATTGATTATTTTAGTCCAATAAATATGAATTTAATTAAAGTCCAACTTTTATTGAATTAGTACATTAATTTGGGCAACAAATAATGAGCCCACTTTACTAAGCATAAGGCCATCTCGTCCTAGAGGCCTATTTTGGTACCATGTGTCAAATGATGTAACATGTCAAGTCAAAGAAAGAAGCCAGTAGAACCATGTCATGTGTCAAAATGATATGGCATTCTTATTCCAATCAAAGACTAATAAAAATATGTCACATACACAAGTGACTTGTTCTAACCAATCCAATATCGACATGTCACTTAAATATGATTAGCCAAAGTTCTTATCACTTTTCTACGTCATGTCACTTAAATCTGATTGGACGAAAGAAAGCTTGTTCCCATCATAACTCCTCTATTTTACAACGTAGATTTCTCTATAAGTTACAAGTTCAAGAATTCAATGATTCAATCATTCAAGTTCAGGAACGGCTCAACAACTCAAGATCAAGACCGCAATATTCAAGATCAAACCCAAAAACCCTTGAAATTCAAGTACAAGTCAAAATTAAATTCAAGAATAAGTTAATAGCAAGTTCAAGTCCACATCAAGTTCATTAGATTCACAAATCAAGATCAAGACCACAAGATTCAATGTCAAACCCAAAAGTCCTTGAATTCAAGTATATGTCAAGATCAAATCCATCAAATTCCACAAGATTCAAGATCAAGCTCAAAATTCCTTAAATTTATATTTGAAAAGGTGAATCAGGAGATTTATAGAGATTATAGCACTCATATTTAAAATAAAATAAATAAGATTATTATGATATTTTTCGACACGAATTTTATTATCTATAATAACCCTGTAAACTATCTAAACGGTTGCATGGTTAAAGTCACTATTGAGACCTTTTTCATTGAGATGAAAATGAGGAAAAAAGGAAATATGCTTTCTGATTTTAGAGGCTGCTATAGCACCTGGTTGAGAATTCTCTTCTATATAAATTATTTACTAATAGGTTTGTGTAAATAATATTAATATTTTCCTATAATATCGTGTGTGTATACATATAGAGAGAGATTATAACAAGAAAACTTCTTCAAGTACTCGAGAGTCCATACCAACATCATTAATTTAAAAAGAAATTGATGCAATCTTAAAGATAAATGGTATGCTATTTGAATGTGCCATAATTCTTAAGTACAAGGTCTACTCTTTTTAGTATTTTTTTCATCCAATAATAATTGCCCACTATTTATTTATCATAGGAATTAAAACCAGTAAATAATAAAAATAATTTTATTAAATTATTCTTTGAATATAATAAATACATTATCTTGCAAAAATGTAACAAAGAATGTCTATAACTAATGATAATGATAAATTATGAACTAAATATAAAATTATCTCTTGATTTCATAATTGAACAAGTATTGTTAAATATATATTTTTAGTATAGTAAACAAGTAAAGATAAACTAAGTACATGTAACCTATCTTTTTTTATAATTAATCAGTCCTAAGGTCTACTTGAAGTAGGGGTGGGCATTCGATTTGATTTTAGCAAATTTCGATTCGATTCTTTGGTTTTCGATTTAGAAAAAGTGTGCACCATATATCGAACCGGACTAATTCAATTTGAATAGATTTTTTTAAGTTCGATTCAATTTTATTCAGTATTTTTAAAATAATTTTTCGGTGCAAACTAATAAAAATAAAATGAGGACAAAATCAAAGTATAAGACACTTGAAAACTTAAAATCATGTTAAGTGATATGTGCCCCATGCAACACTTATTCTGTTTAAAAAACTATAATTATCTTTGTCAAAACTTACGCCTCCAACTATTACTTGAGGAAAACAAGCACGAAGATGAATTTCTTTACATGACATAAATTGACAAAAATAAATTTAAATTTCTCTTAAAAAATAATATTTCAAGTTAACTATATGAACTATAAATTTGTTGCTACTTTGATTTGTTTCATGAATTTTTGAGTGTAATATATATATATAATATTTTTTATTTTTTTATATAAAAGTTTGATTTTTGGTGCACTAAAGTTTCGAAATCACAACATCAAACACCGAATCAAAGAATTAAACTTTTGAAAAATAAATATTGATATCAAAACAAAAAATCGAAGAACCGAATTAATTCAATTTAATTTAATTTTTTAAATTTTTAATATTTATGCCCACTCCTAACTCGAAAATTTAGAACTGTCGCTGTTGTCGTTTCAACTTTTTAAAGTACCTTATTAACTCTTGTTTAATAGAGCAGAAAAATTGAATACCACCTTTCATCTTAGGGTATAAGACCATTGGAAATAAATATTGAGACAAGTGGCAATAAATTTTGAACTTTCTAAAGAAATCCAATAGGATAAAAACACCTGAAAGTAATAAAGCAAAAACATCCCGGTTAAGCACTTATCTATAAAAGCCAGAATAAACTATCACATGCAAATAAGTTGAAATACTCAACCTACCAATTATTAAATCCTTTTTCGATTCTTTCATACCCGTCGAAATTACATCCGTATTCTGATGATCAATTTGCTAAAAGTGAAAGACGTAGAAAACTAAGTAACATCTAAGATGCCTGCCACCACTTAAAAAACAGAGGGGTCAAAACAAGTCTTTAATAAATTAAACATGACTCATCCTTTGATTAAGTAGCCCTATATCTCCAAAGTTCAGGTTCAGTGGCTACGTGTTTCTCCAAAATTATTTTTAAGTTCGGTGAACCAATTTTTCCATTTGCTGCTGAGACCATGAACTGTTAAAAAAGAGTACTCCATGTCCAGCTCATCTGCTGCAGATTACTTAGGACTGTGGGACATTAAGCAAAACTGAAAACTTATTCCAATCCCAACCCTCCAAGTTCTGTGACACAATAGCACCTCCCACGGCCATAGCCAAAAGAACAACACCAATCCCTTTCAGACACCCATGTCCACGGGACAGCCTTGCTAACAACATTTTACAGTACTTGTCTGCATCTCTGAAGTGTGATTGGTGCGCATCCACTCCACCAGTTAATGATTTCTCATTCTACAAGCAAAAGTGAAACAAAATAGTCATCGACTTTTATGAGTTTGGAGCAAATGTAAAACTAGCAACTACTGCAGCAAGCAGATGTAACCCCCAAACAACCAACCTAAATGGCCCAGGGTTCTGCTAGTTCTGGGACTAAGACAGACAGATACTTGGACTGAAAAACTATAACTACTGAACTCCCCAAGTAGGATTCAGACCCCTACCCAAGAAGAGAAACCGAAAAAGCAAACAGAATACAGAAACTACCTTTTGTCTGAAACTCTTGAGAGTCTCCTTCAAAGCCTCAAGAGAAGACTGTCTCCTCGATAACTCCTTCCACTCCTCGGTGAGCTTTCTCAACACTACAACACTTGCTTCTATGTTATCCAGGTAAATCTTGTCCTGTTCAGAAAAAAAAAAAGGAAAACAAAAACCTGGATTAGGAAAATCTGAAGAACTTCACTCCATATATTTTACAAAAATGCTATGCATGGGACTTGACAAAAAAGCCAAGTGGATGTATAATTCATACCCACTGCTTATAACAGTCAGCGCTCTGGGTCAAACACCAATTGAATATGTCTGTTGCCTCTCGTGATAGTTCTGGATTGCCTGCAGAAGAGCCAAGGGTAATCCTTGCATAACAGTCACTCTACAATCTAAAAATCTAAGAGAAATCAGTTCAAGTAAAAGATATACCTCCTCCAACTGCCTTTACAGCTAGTGGAAGTATCTGTTGTGAAACTTGCTTCATTGCTTTGCTTCCGTGGGAACCAGCAAGCGCAACCTCCTTAAGAGTGGGATATACTGCCTCAAACCTTTCAGTAGCCTGAAATTGAAAGAATTAAGAAACTAAAAAACAAGCAAAATTCACTTGATCCACTACAAATAGGAGTAGAAGTCAGACAACTGCTCGCACACACCTTGACACGCGCAGAAGGAGCGGGGAAAGTTACTCGTAGAAGCAGGTCAAGGGATGAAGGTGGCATCAGACGCTCTCCCTTCCTAATAGCCCCATTTACTAAAATTGTACAAGCTTTTGGAGCAGAGAGAATCCTGAAATTAAAAATAAATAAATAAATAATAATAATAATAATAAAAGAAGAACTAGCATGTACCATGGTGCAAAGCAGACAATAGTGTAACAAGAGGTGCAATCAAAAGTTACAGACCTTTCTACCACCTGCAATATCAAGTCACGCGTCTGTGGATTGGAACCTGATTTTCCACCAACTAAAGGCAAGGTATGGTGTGCCCACAAGTACAATCCAACACAGAGATCGCCCTGACAGGCCTGTACAGTGCATCAGATTTGAAGTTAAGAAGCCAATATTAGATGGACAAGAAATAGAGAGCAATTCCCATAAAACAGTAGAGCACTGCATCACCTGGACTATCATCCATGCAATAACTATAAGTTTGTCTTGCCCTTGATACTTCGGGCTTTCCCGAAGCGTCGGGAGTAAGGTGATTAAAACATCAGGCTTTCGCCGTAGTACCATTGCCAAAACTAAAAACATGGCAACCTGCAATTTAGTAATTTGTTGCACAAGTATTAGCCAACAATAACCATGCCAAAGAAATTGTACTCTTATTTTTTGAGTGGATGGTGTTGCTAATCTTACCTACAACTTATTTAAGTTCAACTAATTCAGGAATCTTGTTTTGGTTTGGATCACTACATAATTCATCCGTGATCAATATACAAACTAGCTGCAGTGATTCTTTTATTTACCGCTTGAGTGCTTGGCTTGATCAATTTCATCCATATGTGACAAAATCTCGACTGAGAGAGACTATACACAGTGATCATGTCACATAAGCAGGCGGCTCGAAAATTTACTATGGAAAAATTAACTTTATCAAAAAGATAATAATCAGATAACAGTGCAAATGACTTCTGTTCACTGTGACACTAAATTTGTATGATCTTGAGAGCCATATCCACCTTTAAGGCAAAGTAATTTAATCCTCTTCCCTTCTTGTTTTATGCCATTTGGTTCTGCCTAACTCTACAACTTACAGTGAATGGAGACTAGATTTGGCATTCCTACTACTCTCACAAAACTGATTAAATCTTTTTCTCTTCCTTTTCTTCTCAGGATTTCCCTATATGCTTTACCTTTTGCTACCTTGTAACACCCTGGATGTTTACGGTTGTTCTTTATCCTGTGTCAAATGCTTATGAGCCTTTGAAAGTTTTATCAACATCGCTTATGTTCAGAAATATTGGTTTTAAATTAAATTTGATAGAATATGTATTATTAGTAGATTCTACCAAAAATGTCTTACCTACTTATGAAAATTCTTCAGTTATGATATAGTTGTGTATGTATTTATTATTACAAAAGTTACAAGAGATAGTAAGTCTATATATGTCGAAATAATTATTATTATATGAGGTAGGCTTTATTTGAAATAATTGTTTATTAATTGCGATAGATTCAAAAAGTTATATATATTTTACCACGAGCCTTCGCAATACTCAAATACATTATACATACGTAACAGGGTAAGAAAATTTGAGATGGTTTTGCCACCTCCACTCCACGTGGAGATGAGGGGAGTTGACCCCAATTCTATTAATGTGGTGGTGCCACTTATCATCTACCCATTAAGTAGCATTTAAATATTATAAATCATCCAAATTCTTTATAAGGACGGAGTAATGTTATATATGTAAACCACTTTCTTTATCCACTTTTTAGGAAGGCAAAGTACTGTTCTATGTGCACTATACTTCTGTACATATTTCTGTACATATATGTTTTAGTTGGAAGAAGCTTGATTGAGTATTTGCAGTAGTTGGCCTGATTTTAGTATCTACAACTTTTGTTCCCTCTTTCACTTTCAAGCATCAAGTTATCAAGATGCTAAAATTGTATAAGCACACATATAATTCCATTGGGGGGTGGTTTTTGTTGGGAAAATAATCTGATGCAATATTTGATCCCTCAAGAAAATCAATTATCTACATCAAAGTTATTCAAGCTCAAATTTGATGTATTTGAATGCGATTCCTTTCTTTTCTTTTCTTTTTTTGGCATGGTTCCATAGGATTTGTAATTTTCGAGTCTAGCATGGTATAGAAGAGTCGGTTATTAGATGCCTCTAAATGGTTATTGGTGTTAAACTTGTTAAAAACTCCCATTCAGTGGAGTTAGTGTTATTTTTGTTAAGAATTCATAATTGCTGATGTTAGTCCCATGTCGAGCAAAGGATAGGAGATGGTTGTATACATTATTGTAATTATCGGATCCCGGTGATTGTCCGATCAGTCGTTGTATTATGATTGAGGTATGGAGGAGGTACGGATTACTTCTAGGATTGCTATTTTGTGTATATATTTGTTCAGTCTTTCACGTGTTTTCCTAAATATCATGGTGGCCTCGATGGCCCAAGCAAGAGTTGTGTGCTAAATCACTATTGTTTTACGTGAACTATTGGGAGTCATTGTTTTCTTTGTTGGCTTTTCAAATATCATGGTGGCCTTGATGGCCCAAACATGATTTGAGTGCTAAATGATTGGGTTTTCCATAATAGTGGGAACATTGACGAAGATATCATCCATTCTTTCTAGAGTTGTTGAGTCTGGAGTCTAGTTTTGTTTTGTTTAGCTGATTTGTATGTCGGGGCTTGTCCCGACCAACTATTAGTGGCTTTTCATCTTAGAGGTTTGTAGACGTCTGCCATGGATCTTGTAAGTTGGTTGTGGCCATGTGGTCCTTGTTGTTAGTTGTGGCTTTCAAATAATAGCCTAGATGGCCTTGTTTTTCATTTGGTAACCTTCTAAGTTTCCATTGCTTTTCTTTTGGTTTAGTTTGTCCTTGAGGACCCATGTGTATTGTTTGGTTTAGTTTCAGTTGGTTCACTCGATCAAGTAAGGCACCGGGTTCCATTCGTGCCTTCCTGATTTGGGGCATGACATACCTAATCCCAGAAGCGGAAAGCAAATAAAAATAGATGCCTCCCCTTCCAAATGTATGAAGCCTTTGCTTTTATTCAAGGACATATAAACAGGCAGACTCATCCATGCATAAACTTAAAGACTCTATACGTAATTGCGAGGTTATTCAAATAATGGAAAGAATATCTCTGGGGATACCTGAGATTTTGACGATGTTTGTTGACCACCTTTCTTGGAGCCCTTAGAACCTGCTAGTTGGGCTGCTATGTCCACAAGGATACTGTCCAGTCCCCACAGCACAAACGATCCGAGAGCCTCGAAAGAACGTTGGTTGATCCAATCCACTGATGTTTTATAAACTGGTTCAGGAAGATGTGAAACAGGAACCTGTTTGTTGTAACTCAAGTTATTACTCTTTCAATCACATATGGTGCCAACTAAACATTTGAAAGCAATTATCACTCTGTGCACAAGAACTTAAACCTTCATACCTAAACAATAAGATACATATAGTTAACCATTCATCACATATGTACACCATACACAAATCATGTAATCAGTAATCATCCACTGACAGTAACCAAGTTCATAGATCTAAGAAGCAAGGCATATTTGATCATCAACCATGTTATTGAGCATCGATCTAAGGAAGAGATGCAAGCCATTGACTGGCAACTAGATGACCAACAAAGATTGTATAAATATAAGTTGAATCCCTTGCATTGAGATCCGTCAAGAATGTGAAATGCTCTCAGCACCTAGCTGCTGTTACATGGGTGAACAACCATAAATTTCATGAAAGATAGTATGCCACTTCACTTGGCAACAATAAAGATTAATGTCAAAATTTCATGGACCAAAGACGAAAGAAATCAAAGCTTACAGTATATAATATCATGTAATGATCAGTAAATTAGCAAATTCAACATAACATTAATAATGAGCTGAATGTTACAAATTAATACTTGTTTTTTTCCACAACACCCTGTGACTAGGCTTGGAACTTATTACATTAGAAATTTCAGTTAATAATGGTGGTATCCAGGCTAATTTGCAAGCACCTCAACTATCTTACCATACCTGCAACCTCCACAAGTATAAGTAATGGGTAACTCTATCCACAAAAGTTTAGGTAGATCTGAAGAAATGATGTAACTTTTTGCTTATGCCGAGATACTCTTGCATGGCCCCTCATTCCAATTTCATTGACGGCTCAACTACACCATCATGTGCAGTTTTAGATATGAAAATTAAATTAGTTGTGAAAGATTTATAATAAAGTAAAAGTTGAAAATTTAAATTGATGTAAAAAATTATAGTAGTAGATTCAAATAGTCCCTTATGTATGGGTGTAAGTATATTTTTTCCCTTACCTATACTACTGAATAGAACATCCCTTATTTCTGTAAAAGTGGATATATTTAGTCCTAACATCAAGAGTGTTTTAAAAACAAAACGGAAAAGTCTCAAAGTGAGTTTAAAATAATGACAACTTCGTGTGAAAACTCCTCTCAACATAGAAATGCCCGTCTTCTTCCCCTTCTCTCCCAAATTTCTTCCATTCTACCCAAAATCCATAGAAACCACAATTTGCTCGAAACATAATCCTAATTAGTGGCATATCTAATCCACATCCAGCAGGAACTTATCTACTGCTAAAAGAAATTGGAGTTACAGGTAAATAAACTTCATTGTTACTTGATAAAATTGTGTTTTCCCCTCTTAAAAGTTGGAAAGCACTGAACATGAAACTGAAGTAAAACCTATGTTTCTTGATTTGAATGGGCTATAACCCTCCATAGATGCCAGAATACTCTCTCTCTCTTTTTTCCTTAGTGCTTTTCATTTCTGGCTTGCAAATTTCAGACCGGCTCCAAATCATTTGAGTTTCATCTTTTAAGTTCTTCTCTCCTTTTAAAAATTAAGACATAAACTTATTACTAATTTCTGAAATAAATTTCAAAAACATTGTACAGCTTGAGCAAGCCTACATTTCACGTTATCAGAGCACAAATAGAAACAAAGAGAAAAGATTTTTCCCTTCAATCTTTTTTTCCCATTTAGTTTAACAGCTAAAGTTATCATTGGGATTTTCACAGTTAGTTTTGAAAACACGGTTAATGTTAAGACTAAAGATATCTACTTATACAAACAAAAAGGGATGTTTTATATTCAGTAGTATAGGTAAGGTACTATCAAAGTCTATTCCTCTAAAAACTAACACAAAGTTCAATTGGATTAATAAATGAAATCTTATTAATAATTTCAATGCAGTGTTTTGGATGGCAAAAGGTGACAAGGGTTTGCCACAAGGCGAGACGAGCGGCGAGGCACTCGCCTTTTTTAAGTGCAGCGCCAATTCATACCAAAATAAAAATATTTTATTGTATATATAGATAATCAAAATCTTAATATCAACAGCATTTTCGCAAATATTTCAATTCAAAAACCAAAAATAGACAAGAGATACTAAAAGTCTAGAACTTGAATGAGAAAAAAAAAAAGAACAAAAGTCAAAATAGCAAAGAAAAATAGAGGTAGAAGTAACTCTGAAAAAGAAGGAAAAAGAAACACAGGAAGAAGAAATTTGATGAAGAAACAAAGAAGCAATTAAAAGAAGAAACATGTATTGATCGGACTTTGGAGTCGCAAAAAGTCTGGCCGATCATCAGAGAAGTCTAGTTGAGTCGACCGGTTGGAGTCCCGGACTAAGTCTAAGAGTGACATCAGTGCAAATTTGAAAAGAAACCCCTAAATTTAAGCTTTTAACTTTTAATTAAAATCCTAAACCAGTCACCTTTTTTTAAGAAAATACAAAAGGTGATGCCTTTCTCGCCTTAGTCGCCGTTATCGCCATGGCATCACCTTTTGAAGATCGTCTCGGCACAAAGCTAAAAGGCGATGAACGGTCACCTAGCCTCGCATATCCCATTGGCGACATGCCTTTCACAACACTGTTTCAAACAGTAGGAGACATCCAAAATATAAAGAGGTGAAGAGCAAAAAGGCAGCATTTTTACTTTGTATCAAAATACTGGTGCTTCCTAAATACTAGCATCTCCGTATACCACATAGCATATCCAAACTTTTATTCAAAGGAAATCACATAGCAATGTAGCCAAGAAAAACAACTGTTTCTCACAAAAGTTCTCATATTTGAAAATGAACGTCAAAAGTCGATGAAACTCACATCTGAGAATTTACTGATCGGGGACTCCCTGAACAATTTCAACCACGGAAATTGTGAACTAGCCACTGCCGCAAATGACCGTCCAAAGTAATCCGCAAAACGCATCAATTGAATATCTTGCTGAGATTCATACGAAACCTTCATAAAATAGAAAAAGTCAACACTTGCCTTTTGGGGATGGAAAAATGAAATGATGCGGAAATAGATCAAGCTTCTCTCTTACAGTTATATCAGCGAGAAAAGCATCTAGATCAGCTGCATCGATCTTCATAGCAGCTTCAGCCACAGTAACTTTCGGCTTCTTCGGCATTTTTACCTTGTCCTTCTTCTTCTCCCCCGCCACACCATTCTTAGCACTACCTATAGCACCTTCAGCAACGCTATCCTCATCTTCATCGTCCGACCGGTGTTTCAGCGCCGATCTAACCGGAGCATCTCCAACGGCGTACATTGCAGCAGTCTGAGCCGCAATTCTCTTGCGGCGTTCATCGGACTGCTTCTCAAGCGACTTAAACACATTATCGGCGCCCGGAACGGCGGATCCATTGGCGATTATCTTGCTTGAATCCGTCAGTTTTTGCTGTTTTTTTTTCTGCTTCTTCACGTATGTCACCTTTTGCCATCCGTGATTGTTATCAGGATTTGATAAGGAGTGACTTGATTCGAATGAAATGGATTTATCTTCCATGGTTTTCCTTATTACTCTGTAAGAGTGCAGAGAAACGGGGAGAAAAAACTGATCGGAATGTTAGCGAAGAAAGAGAGAAGCGTTTGGTCGGAGACGAGGGTATATAAGGGAGTTGACTCAGTAACACAGGGTTTCGTGTTTGAGAAAATTACGGAATGCCATTTTTCCAATGTGAAAGCATCCGTCAATATTGGTTGATGGTATATATTCGGTGCGAAATGCTATTTGGCCACAAATTTAAAAAGTTTATAATACTTTTTTTTTTAAATTTTACATATGTTTTTTTATTACTTCTTCTTCCAAAGCAATATTAATTTTTCTCTATTTTCTAAACATTTTAAATTATTAAAATAAAAAAATTTTAATATCAAGAAAGATGATAAGTCTTTTGTGTCATATGTGTCTTTATATTTTTTTAAAGAAAATATATAATTTG
>JBCEWC010015035.1:0-13991 GCA_038996855.1 Solanum aculeatissimum
ATGATGAGTGTAATGATGCTATGATGGCTTGATCGAGGGTCTTCGGGTCCTCTTTCGCCATGTCACATCTAAGCCCCTATTCGGGTCGTGACATTATGGGACTTTCCACATAGCACATAATCATCACAAATCCCAATATCAAGACATAAGCATAATCAAATATCATTTCCATAATCCAGGCTCATAAAGCATAATATTTCAATAGTTATAATATCTAACAATTACAACCCGACGTACAAGAGTTTAGTTTATCCAACAAAACTCTACATAAGATAAGAGGGGCCTCAACATAGTTTGAGGCTCACCCTCAATTCATAAGTAACGAAAAGTAAGAACAACACTTAGTAGATAGAAAATGGTTATTGCCCTTGAAACAAAGGGCTCACCATAAGCAAGTAGCTTCAAGAAAATCACTCGTCGTGCAAAAGTAAACAGTGGTCATCGCCAGTATCTACATGGTTAGAACATGTAGACAGGAGTATGGGTTAGCACAACCTACATGGCAAGGGCACATATATAGAAGTGAATATAGGAAAGAATAACATACTAATATGCCATGATAATCATGATGCATGAAATGCCTTAATACATATAATAGGGCGGATGGAACCATAACCGACATACAAATCCATGTTAGCTATAACATGAACTTGCATAATAAAAGCCCTCCCATTGGATCAGAGAAGATTACTAGCCAAAGGTAACCTCACCACACCTTACGGGTCTCCCATTTCAGAAGGATTTACATAACATAGTATATCATATCATATCAAAGCATACCATATGGGTCTCCCATTTCGATAGCAACCTACGTTGGCACATAGTTTCGGGAAAGGAGTGGGACCCTTGGGGATAGCCCACTTACTACTCCAATCCTTCTCGGTACTAAGTCATCATCCCATAAGAATACTTATACATATACATGCTTTTAAAATAGAAACTTGATACTTGATCATCAAATCATGCATACTTAGGGATAGAAGCCAAACATACTTTCAATACTCTTATGCATACTTAGCATGAGTCAAACATCTTTCATAATCATGCATCATGGACTAAAAAGCCAAAAAATCTTTCATGTCAAACTTCATGCATAAGAGTAACTCCAAACTTGTCATATCATATTGGTGCAAGCACCCATGTTGCTCAAAGAGCCATATCATAGAGTTAGTGTGATCACAACTTAGTCAAACCCATACTTGTTTTAAATCATAGTCATAAGCATGTTTGGGACTTAGCCCAGATCAAAACCTTCATGAAAATGCTCATGATCATGCATGCAATGCCTTGAGAAAAAATGAGAATAGCATGGGTACTGGAATTCATACTTTAAATTAAATTCAAGATTAGTTCATTAGAAATTCAAGTCAAACCAACCTTCAAAATATCATTTAAACACTACCCATGCATAAATTAAGAGTACAAGGGACATGCATCACTTGATCATCATCAAACCATTGAACCTTAATAAAATTCAAACTTAAATCAACTTTAATTCACCTAATTTCTATAACATATAATCCCAATCAATCAAATACTTCACAATATAAAGAACCCAACATTAAAGAAATCTAAAAATCAAAATTTAAGGAGGAGGGTTCTTGGGTCTTCATGGATGAAATAGAATCCATGAATCAAAACCACATACATTGAAATTGACCAAGAGAATTGAAGAATTTCACAACAAGGATGATTTTCCCCTAATTTCTTCAAGGTTTCATCAATGGAGGTCAAGAGAATTGATAGAATTTCAAAATGGATTGAAGAGTGTTAGAATAGATTAAAAGGGTTTAGGGTTAGGTTAAGGGGGTTTAGGGGACCTTAGAAAGCCTAAAGGGGCCATAGGATCTGATTAAATTAGGAATTAACCATTAATAAAATGGACTAGTTTAACTAAAGCAGGGTCTCATGGAAGGGCTACAGTGCCCGTGAACTGGTACATGGTCCATGTACTAGACCTTGTGACTTACCTTGGCCTCGTCTTTGGCTTGAACTCTCGAAGGACTTTCTGGAACACTTCACGGAGGGACTAACGGACATTCTGTGTGCCGACTGTGTACTAGTTCATGGAGCTACACTTGGCCCGGAGTCCAGGTCCACAAGCTTGCCAAGCTTCTACCCCACGTGTAGGGTCTTACGGACCGTGGGATGGTCCGTGGGGTTTGCCTTGGTCCTTGGCCAGGGCCCTGGACACCAAGAGCCCACTAGAACCCCCCACGAGCCCCCACACAGACCGTGGACCTTCGCACAGTCCGTGGTCCAGTCCTAAGTCCAATTCCAAAACCTCTTTTCTAGCGTCTTCCAATTACGGGCAATCTCACTGTTTTGGACATAACTTTCTCAGAAAAACTCCAAATTGAGTGAAAGCAGTTGTATTGCGACGATAATTCAAAGAGCTTAAATTTGATATACAGAAGCCCATACAGTTTATCGCGTACAAAAATTTATGATCCTCAAAGTACACTGCCCAAACGACCTCTCTATGACACCAAAAGGTCCGTTGTGAATCCAGCCACTTAAAATCAACCCATGGCTACTAAAATTCAACCATGACCAGTTCAATACTATCCAAGATCTACCATCAAGAATTTTGAAAATGTTCAGGTCGTTACACTTTCATAGTTTGAAAACTTCTTTAACATTCATCGATCCACACAAATTTTACCTTATTTCATGTCATTTTTGTTAAAGGGGTAGAAATTGAATAAAAGCCTTCTAAAAATATCTAGTGATACCTCGTTAAGCCCAAGAAACTCTTAATATTTATTCGAGTCAAGGGCCTAGGCCAATTTCTTACCGCCTCTGTCATTTTACGATCTACTTTAATCCCTTCTCCCAACACCACATGCCCTAGAAAAGCAACTTACTTTTTTCAAAATTCATATTTATGAAACTTAGCAAACAACCTCTCATCCCTCAAGGTTTGCAACACTACCCTCAAATTCTTTATATGCTCATCCTTATTCCGGGAATAAATAAAATTATAATCTATGAAATTCACCATAAACATGTTAAGGTAGGGTTTAAAGACCCTATTCATAAGATCCATGAATATCACTGGTGCATTAGTTAGGCCAAATGACATCACTACAAAACTAAAATGCCCATATCTAGTCTGAAATGTCATCTTAGAAATATCACACTCACTCACCCTCATTTATTGATACCTAAACGAAGGTCAATCTTAGGGAAGTAACTAGCCACTTGTAGTTTATCAAATAGGTCATCTATCCTTGGCAAAGGATAATTGTTCTTTTTGGTAACCTTATTGAGTTTCTGGTAGTAGATGTACATTCTAAGTGAGTCATCCTTTTTCCTTACAAACAACATTGGTGCACCCCAAGGTGACTTATTAGGCCTTATAACCCTTCTTCAATAAATATTTCAATTCATTCTTTAACTCCTTTAAGTTTTTCGAGGAACATCTAGTACAGAGGAATGGAAATAGGTTTTGTATCTTGGAGGAGGTTTGTACCAAAATCTATTTCCCTTTTGGGACGAATACCGAGGATGTCATCGAGAAAGACATTAAGAAACTCATTGACCATCGAAACTGACTTAATTGGAACCCAAGAGTTCCCAAACAAGACTTTTAACATACATTAGCACACATCGATTTAGAACCACATAAATATGCATTAAACATATAGTTCTATAGGGGTGGGTAGCATGACTCATGCTATGCAGTATATCATAGGGATAAGGATATATATGAATTCACATGGTACATAACACATACAACCAAGGGATAGGTAAGGTGGACTCAAGCTATAGAGGTATCATAGAACTTAGGACTTTCCATAACATCTCATATAACATAATCATATCATCCATGCATAATACATAATCATAACATCTCAAATAAAAACATATAGCATAATCCTCACGGGAGTCTACAAGATGTCTAACAATGCCTCTAGTCAAGAATAGGTTGGGAGCCAAGATACTTCCCGGGCTCACCCTCAAAGTAAAGAAATAGACATCATAATCATAACAGATAGATAGAATTTGGTCTTTCCTTTGATGATAGGACTCACCGCATGCAACTCTGAATGAATCAACTAGCCGTCAAGAGGTGAAAGGTGATAATCTCAGGTTCCTACATGGTTAGATCATGTAGGATAAAGAGTATGCATTAGTACGTTTGAATGTACTATGTATGCGAGCATGCAACAAGATAGAAATATAATGTTAACCTAAAGAAATATCATATGAAAATCATAGAGAAGTCATCACCCATACATGCTTGCAATCCATAAGTCACTCCTTGCTTGATTATGTAAAAGGAGGGTTGTACCCATCCTCATCAATACACAAGTAGCTCATGACATGACTTTATATAGGGAAGGTTGTACTTTTCCTCATCTATACCTTGTGAAAACATACATGTGCATAGGGATGAGTATACTTGTCCTCATCTATACCTTATGAAAACATACATATGCATAGGACAGGTTGTACCTGTCCTCATCTATACCTTTTGAAACCATACATGTACATAGGAAAGGTTGTACTTATCCTCATCTATGTATTGTGTAAAGGGATGGTTGTGCCCGTCTTCATCAATAAACACTTAGCCCTAACATACATGTGCATAGGAAATGTTGTTCCTGTCCTCATCTATAGCTTGTGAAAACATACATGTGCATATAGAAGGTTGTACCTATCCTCATCTATGTATTGTGTAAAGGGAGGGTTGTTCCCATCCTCATCAATAGACACTTGGCTCATACATACATGTAACTACATACGCATGCTAGAGGTCAAGTTAATAACACCCTAAAAATTATGACATAAAGACATTCAAACTCATATCATGCTTGTGTTCATGTATTCATGCTCGATTCATGTTCATAACTAAATTCTTATAGAAAAGTCTAGTTCATGCATTCATATGTCATGAATAGTGAAGGGAATAGCATGGGCAATCAGAATTCATAAGTCAAAACTTATAATAGGAAGAATTCATATGAAATCCATAGTTAAATCAATAATTAAAACTCAATTGACATCACCCATGCATAGATTTAAAGCTTCAAGGGACATGCATAATTGAACCTTTAAAATATTAATATAATTCATAAAAATTAAACTTAAATGACTTTAAAATTATCAAATAAAGGCATCTCTTATTTCAATTTAATCAAATCAACACTAATTTTAAAGACCCATATTCAAAGTAGCTTGAATTATATAGAAATTGAAAAGTGTAGAAATTGCGGACTTCATGGTTGAAAGGAGACCATGAATCAACCCCACATACCTTGGGTAACTAGAAGCTTTAGGAAGAAAATGATTGAAGAAGAATGTCTCTTTAAATTCCCAAGTTAAATCTTCAAGCCTCACTTGAGAGGATCTTTAAGAGAGAGTAATTGAATTTTTTCTAAGTGTTTGAAATGAATTTGAATAGGAATGGATGTGTATATGCCAAATAAGATGTTTAGGAGGGCTTATGAAGACTTAAACAACCTTAGGAAATTACTAAAATTACAATTAAACTATTAACGAAATGAGCCTACAAAATTATTAGGGACCATTTGATGGACAACACATCGTGTGGTGGGGCACGGACCGTACACTAGTCCATGGTAATGTCCTTGGCCAGATTCTCAGCATGGTCAACACCACTAAAGGGTACACGACCCATCAAGAGTCAAACGGACCGTGGAGGCTTCCATATAGCTGACGTGAGATTCAGAATGTTAACCTTATACTTAGAACCAATCCTTAGGTTGACACCTTCATGAAAGACTTCACCATGCCCCGTGAGAGGTCAAACGAGACCCCTAAATAGACCATTAAGTAGTGCACGACCCATTTGGGGTCCCTTGGTTCCATACCTTAGCCAATTTTCCAGCATAAATCCCTGCCCAGACAGGTTTACATAAAAGGGCAAAACGTCTTTATACGAACTCAAAATTGAGTGAAATCAGATGCGTTGGAAAGTTAACTCAAAGAGCTTAAATTATATACATCATAGGCCACCCATTTCTTCTTCTCCTATGAGATATAACCATTTAAAGTTTACCCTTTCCAACAGTTCACATGAAAATCTTAGCCAATGGAATTCCTTTGACCATGGCTTGTTGAAGAGGACCCATGACAACTATAAACCATACCAAATAAGCTTGAAATAAATGTACTTTGTGTTGATAAGGTTTTCCAAAAATCCGAGTTGTTACACTTCAACATAGGAATAATTTGACCACCATTACTACTATGAACTTTAGGGTTAGACACCCTATCATTAGAAAACCTTTGGTTTTGAGCATTAGAAGGCCCTTGGACTTGAAATTCATGGCCTTGTTGAAAATAACTACTTTAGCACCTTGAAAACCACCATCATACGGAGCCCTCCCGGACCTCACTCCTCCTCTTCCTAAGTTTTTCTCCTTCAAGTTGTTCGACATAAGTCATGAGTTGAGACAAGTCCATATCACCCATATGCATAGTGGTGCAAAATTATTATACCCAACACAAATTTGTTCATCCTTGCCCCAGAGTAGGAAACCAAGTGAGGCTATCATTTGGAGAGCGTGTTGAACTTAAGGGAATACTCCCTCACACTCATAGAGCCTTGATTGAGATTCATGAACTCCATCATCTTTGTCTCCCTTAATTCAATAGGAATAAACCGATTGAGGAAGGCAACTTTGAACTCTTCCCATGGAATAGGCTCATCATTCTCCCTCTCTAGCTTCCACTAAGCAAACCAAATTTTAGCAAGGACTTTCAGCAAATAGGCTGCTAGTTCTGTTTTCTCCTTAAAACTCACCACCATAATATCAAGAACATTGTACACTTCATCAATGAAATCTTGGAGGGGGGGGGGGTTCCTCCTAACCTTTGGATCCATGAAACTTTAGAGGGTTCATTCTTGTGAAGTCTCTCACCCTTGAGGCCAGAGTTGGGGCATGAGGATCTTAGGCTCCTTGGTTTATTTATTTGGCCATGGATTGTTCCAACAAATTAACCACATTACGATACTTTGGATAAGTGACATCAACCTCTTCTTTGGGAGCTTGTAGAGCTGAAGGGGTCGGATCACCCACGGGAGTAGGAGCTCTTTATTCAACTTTTCTTTAAGACATGATCTAGAAGAGCAAAAGACCATCCATTAGAGAAAGGAAGCTTTAAATTAAGGTCTAAGGCACGACATAGATTAAAAAGAAGTGAATCATTTCCTATAATGTCTCAAAGCTTCCTATTCATAGTTGCAACGTTTTTCACAACCATGTACCAGACTCTACTTGACGCAGTGTGATTGATTTTCTAGGACTATTTACAAACCTAGTGCTCTGATATAAAGCATATCAACACCCAAGTCAAGGGTCTAGACGTGACATGATGAATGGGGAACTAGAAGAAGCCCCAAACAAGCCTGTAACCATAAGTAGTACATCCTTTGTTGCGAAAGTAAAATTAAATATCAATTACATAATTCTAAGGGAAACAAGACTTTGGACTCAAGCATCAATACATAGAAGAGGATATGGACTAAGAAAAGTCTTCTATAATTACATAGTCATAATAAGAGTCAAACTCATAACATACATATCCATATCCAACAATACCTCTAACATGAGTGGAATGGGTGCCAAAATATCTCCCGGGCTCACCCTTAAAAGTAAATATCCATAAACAGACAAGTGCTACCATCATCAAGAAAGGAAAATGTATGTTGTCACCAAAATGGAGGACTCACCAATAGCAATCTGTAACAAGCCATCTAAACACGTGGAGAGAGAGGAAGATTAGGATTTCCAGTCCCTACATGGTTAGATCACATAGGAAAAACAAATATGCATTAGTACTTGGAATGTACTAAGAATGTAGGATGTAATACAACAAAGAAACATAATCCATAAGTAGACAATATGCATAATCATAGTCGACGGATATAAGCTCAATAGATATAAATAATCAATGCCTTAGTAAAAAACTCATGTAAGAATACCCAAACCATAAATCATATCATAATTAGATGGGAAAGGACCATAACTAACATATATGACCATGTGATCTACTATTTAGAATTCCGATGATCACTCCACACCGCCCAAAGAGTGGTTTACGTTTCCAAGTTAAACCAAACACTTTACTTTATGGGTACTTAGCCTATTTCGGAGACTGTTTCACAAATGTCTTATGGGAACACCACCATTTTATGTTAATATAGAAGAAGAGCGTTATGTTAACACCACCCTTTTTGGTTAATATAGAAAAAGAACTTTATGGAAACACCACCCTTTTTGGTTTTAATTAACATGTGTCATACGGGAACAACCACTCTTTTTGGTCAATCATGCAATAAGAGCTATATGGATCCATTAGCTGAACACAAACATATGGTGGTAATATAGTTAAGGGACAATGGTTATCTATCAAGGTCTTCTCGGTGCTAGGTCATAATCCCGAGGAATACTTAATCATAATCATAGTCATACTATGAAAATTTTCATAATATCATAATAGAGTAGCTCATCAAAACCAAAGTTTCATAGTATCAAGATATAACTTCATGTAATTCATAGCTTTCACAAAATTCTCATAGATTATAGAATGCATAATAGCCTTTAAGATTTATAACATGCATAATTCACATGACTTATCATAAGGATTTCATCAACATAACAAGCTTGGTTCATAACTTTATTTTCAAAATATGGTCGGTATATGCATATAGTCTCAAAATCATGTAATTCAAGATTATAAAACATGAGAGAATTAAAATCAAGTCATTTAATATTCATTTAAAATAACCCACAAATATTGTAGTCAAAGCCTCGTAATGTACATAGCTTTAGCATCATAAATTCAATCATAATATCAATACCCAATGAATATTCATGCATAATCAACTCAATAATTGATGTAATCAACTTAAATCATTTTAATAATGCATTACAGAAATTACCCATAAAAATGAATCCTTAAAATCATGAAATTTCATAAAAAGAAGAGTTGTGCTCCATGGGTGAAAAGATCCATGGATGAAGACCCATATACCTTAAACTTTAAATTAATGGAGAAACTTGAGAAGGATTTGGGGATTTGTAAGGACCCAAACCTCGAGAGGCAATCAAGCTTTCAGAGTTTTTAACTAAGGTGCCCCTCCAGGGTTACTCCCATGAGCGATGGGGACAACCATGGAATGACCCTTGGATTTTTTCATGGCATCACATGGCTTAAGAAAGAGTTTTAGGCTTGGTGGCCCTTTATGGAACCTTCCATGGCTCGTGGTACTCACAAATAAATTGGCTAAGGTAGCCACCAGGGACCCTAGCATGGGTCATGCAACCCACCAAGGATCGTAGTGGGGTCTCGTGAGTCCTATCTCTAAAATATTTTATTAAGTATCAAAGCACTGTCTCAAAACTTGGATCTTTGTACGAGCAGTTTTCACAGATCGTGAACCTTTGTATGGACTGTATGACTTCTATAGAAGAAACCTTAGTGAATTTTCTAAGTATGAAAGTACCGTCTTGATGAGGAGGAACCCTCCACGGACACTTATATGGTCTGTAGAGCTTTGTACGACTCGTGAAGAGCATTCATGGAGATTCTCAAATGACCTTTCAAGGTCCATTCAACTTGGGCTAGTCCTTTATCCTCCCAAATAAGTTTCATGCTATCCATATCAGTCTATGCACTCCATAATACTTACTTCCTTATTCACTTGCTCAAAATGTTTTTCGAATTCTCTTTTTAAGGTTTGATCAAATGATCTCCATGAAAACTTCAAGCTCAAGATAAATTCACTTTCAATCCTTCAGTCCAATATTATTTATGTTGTTTAGGATCATCATGGGTCTCCTTCATAAAGCCAAGTTCAAAGGAATTTTATTGGTTAGGTTACACATGAACTGATAGAAGGATCAAATTAAAATGATCATTTCTCTTATCACAAAAGATCCAGGTGTCCTACGACCTATCATATTGAATCTATTTGAATTATCTTTCCAACACATCTAGTTTTACCTATTTCAGACTTCAGATCAAGAAGTTTTGCCCATTTTCATAAAGTTTATTGTGTAGGGGTCTATAAGAATTTTTAATATGTTTTATTAATGGTTCTTGTGTAATTTTGGGTTATTCTAAGGGTCTTTCATGACCTTTTCAGATATCCTAAACCCTAAAATCAGATTATACTCTTTTGTTACAATTTATTCTTATTAGAAAATATTAGACTCTAGAGACTCAATTCCCAAAGACTCCATTCAAGCAAGACCTTGAAAATTCAAGCTAGGATTTCAAGTGGGCTTTCAATTGAATTCAAATCCATCTTAATTCTTATATTTTCAGTAAGGTATGTGGGATTGATTCATGATTCCCTTCCAATCATGAAGACCCAAAACTTCTTACTATTGAATTTATGAATTTTAAGCTTACTTTGAATATGGGTCTTTAAAATTAATATTGATTTGATTAAATTGAGTTATGGGCTATATTTAATTGATGTTTTAAATAATATTTAAGCCCTACTATGTTAGATTACATTTATTTTATGAAGTTTTTGATATGCATATCCCTTTACTTTATGAATCTATGCATGGTAGTCTAAATTATGCTTTAATTGTGTATTTCCTTATGATTTAAGTATGAATTTATCTCGTTATACTATTTCATCATTCATGGCATATGCATGCATGAACATTGATTTTCATGAAGTTTATAATGTGGGCTAAGACCCAATTATGATTATGACTATGTGTTCAAGCAAATATGAGAATAACAAGAATGTTATTACATGATGTCTATGATATGACTTTTAAAGAATTATGGGTGTTTATACCAGCATGTGCAAGTATGAATAATCTACTCCTATGCATGTATTTATGAATTGAAGTGTGATTTTGCTTTTTAGCACAAGTATGCATGATGATGAAGTAAGTTTGGCTTTTAAGCCTAAGTATTCATTAAGATGATTTGCAAACACTTATTCTCCTTTTTAAAAGAACATATATGTATATGTATTCCCATGAGATATTGACCTAGAACCGAATGGGATATGTAGGTGGGAGGGTATCCCCAAGGGTCTTTGCTACGTTCTCATAACTACGTGACAATGTAGGTTTATGTTTATGCCCCTTTATGGGATGATTATAAAATCCTTCTAAAATTATTGGGTTGTAAAGAAGGTGGCTATCACATCAAAATAACTATATCGTAAGATGTGATATAGGCTACCCTTGGCAAGTAGTCTACCCAAATCTAAATGCGGGGGCTTACGCATTGGGAGATTCATGTTATAGCTCGCATGGTTTTAGATGTCGATTATGGTCATATCTCCATATGTTTAAGTATTATGGCATTCATGTATCATGGATTTCATTACATATTGGTATTATATTCTTTCCTATATGCTTCTTTATTTCTATCTATCTAAATATATATATATATATATATATATATATACCCTTGTCATCTAATATTGATTTACAGGTTATTCATGTTCATATGCATTGCATGCCCGCATACTTAGTACATTTAAATATACTAACACATACTCTTTTGCCTACATGCTCTAACCATGTAGGGATCAGAGACTATATTCATCCACCTCTTGATGGTTGGCTCAGATTCTCTTGAGGATTACTAGTGGTGAGTCTTTTATTCCAAGGACAAGAACCACCTTCTATCTACCTACTTTATGTTATGTCTATCTTATGTCTTTTATGTTGAGGGTGAGCCCAGTACATGTCCTGGCCCCTGTTCTATTCTATAATTAGACGCATTGTTAGACATCATAAAATCCTTCGTATGAGTATGTTTTGTTTATGTTGGAGTAATATGATATGTATTATATGTAACGACCCAAACAATTTTGAACTTCGTAATGGTTGGTCAAGAGTTAGTGTTGAAGTCGTCATCGTTGAATCTTGGTAGCCATGGGTTGCATTTAAGTGGCCGAATTCAAAAGAATCATTTGGTGAAGTTGTAAGGTCGGTTGGGCAGTGGACTTTGAAAATCCATATATTTTGGTAAGGGATGAACTGTGTAAGCTATTATATATATTAAATCGAAGCTCTTTAAGTTATCTCCGTAACATAATTAGTTTCATTCAATTCGGAGTTTGGATGTGAAGGTTATGACCTTTACAGTGGGACTGCCCATGTATGGAAAGGTTCTGGAAAAGGGGAAGTCGCCTGAGTCTAAGGCAGAACCACACGGGAGGGTCCACGAGCCTTGTGGGGGCTCATGGCTCATGAGGGGCATCCGTGGGTTGATCCATAGAGTGGGATTGGGTGATGGACCAAGGTTGGAACCAAGTAAGGCCCTACGGACCACTTCGCGGTCCCTATAAGGCTTCACGGTCCGTGAGGGAGGTCCCGTGAAGTGATCTAGAGAGTTGACCAAGGCTTGGGGCTGGACTCTGGACCAAGTGATGCTCCACGAACCAGTACATGGTCTGTGTGACTCTACACGGTTTGTGAGGCCCCTCGTGAAGTGATTTAGAAAGTTCCCCGAGAGTTCAAGCAAAGGTCAAGGCCAGGGACAGGTTCACGGTCTGTGAACCTGTAGACGGCCACTGGAGGCCTTCCGTGAGGCACTGTGTTCAGTGATCTAGTCCATTTCATTAATGGTTAATCCATAATTTAATTAGATCTTATGCCCCTTTTAGTCTTTTTAAGGTCTCCTAACTCCCCAAAATCAAACCCTAATCCCTTTTTATCCATTCTACCACTCCTCAATTCTCTCCAAAATTCTCTCAATCCTCTTGACCTCCATCGCTGAAATCTTGTATAAATTTAGGGAAAATCATCTTTGTTGCAAAATCATCCAATTTCTTTGGCAAATCTCAAGGTATGTGGGATTGATTCATGGATTCCCTTTCATCCATGAAGACCCAAGAACCCTTGTCTTTAAATTATGGATTTAAGCTTTGTTTGATTGTGGGTTCTTTAAATTTTGAAGTATTTAATTGAATTGAGCTGTGGGCTGTAAACATTAGGTGAATTAAAGTTGATTTAAGTTTGAATTCTATGAGATTTCAATGGATTTGATAAAGTTCAAGTTATGCATGTCCCCTTTACTCTTGAACTATGCATGGGTAGTGTTTTAATGATGGTTTAAGTGTTGATTTAACTTGAATTTCTTATGAACTACTCTTGATTTGAATTTAAGGTATGGATTCTAGTACCCATGCTATTCTCATTTTTACTCATGGCATTTACATGCATGATCATGGATTCTCAAGAAGGTTTTGATGTGGTCTAAGTCCCAAACATGTTTATGACTATGAATTTGAACAAGTATGGGTTATGACAAGATTGTGATCACATAATGTCTATGATATAGCTCTTTGAGCAACATGGGTGTTTACACCACTATGATATGACAAGTTATGACAAGTATGGAGCTACTCTTATGCATGAAGTTTGGAATGAAAGTGTATTTGGCTTTTTAGCCCAATGAAGCATGATTATGAAAAGTGTTTGATTCTTGTTAAGTATGCATAAGAGTAATGAAAGTGATTTGGCTTTTAATCCCAAGTATGTATGATTTGATATTCAAGTGTCAAGTTTCCATTTTAAATCATGTATATGTATATGTATTCTTATGGGATTATGACTTAGTACCAATAAAGATTGGAGTAGTAAGTGGGCTATCCCCAAGGGTCCCACTCCTTTCCCAAAACTATGTGCCAACATAGGTTGCTACCAAAATAGGAGGCCTGCAAGGTATGCTTTGATATGATATGATATGTAAATCCTTCCAAAATAACCGGGTCGTAAGAAAGGTGGCCATCACACTGAAATAGGAGGTCCATAAGGAGTGGTGTAGATTAACTTTGGAAAGTAATCTTCTCTGATCCGATGGGAGGGCTCATCGAGCATGTTCATGTTCTAGCTCACATGAGTTTTGGATGTCGGTTATGGTTCCATCCCCTCTATACTATAAGTATTATGGCATTTCATGCATCATGGTCATCATGACATATTGATATATTATTCTTTCTTATATTCTCTTCTATGTATGTGCCCTTG
>JBCEWC010015036.1:0-13991 GCA_038996855.1 Solanum aculeatissimum
AAAGACCCTAATAAGTTCATCCTTTGGGACACCTCTATGATTGATTTTGGGGAAGTACTTCTCAATAAGTTTAGATGACCCAACAAGGTCATGAACAAAATCATCCATTGTTCCACATTTAAATCCAGTTACAGCCTTAAACTCAGAAATACCAAAATGAATGAGTGAGTCATTCAAATTAAAGGTGAACGTGTTCTTACGATCACTAGGTACTTTGTGGTGCACCAGAGACCGTATAAGCTGAGGTTGGACTCTGATACGAAGTAATTCAAGAAGATAGCCGAATGGTGACTGTTTGAACATATCAAACATGTTCAGTTTGATCAATCGTTCAGTGATCTCAACAAGCACATCAACATTTGTGTAAGACAACCATCTAGATAGTTTGATTTTGTCCTAAACATAACAAAACAAATGAGCAAAAATTAACTACAACTTTTTGTAGTTACAAATGTTAACTACACAAAAATATACCAAACAAAGTTTAACAAAGAATAAAAAAACACAGAAACGTTACCTCCAATAAAATAAAAAAGGTTGCCAAAATGTGCCACCAAACAATATACAACCATTTAGCCAATTAAAATATCATAGGAAAACTACTATTATAGGAAAATTAAAAAAAAAAAAGCACAAAATTGCTTTACCAATTGAGGGAAAAAAAGGGGTATAACATTTATTTCAACAAAAAAAGATCCAACTTGATCACCAAAAAAACAACAACACAAACTGAACGATGGGTTTACCATTTATGTAACCAAAAAAGAGATCAACTAGTCAAGCAAACAAATAAAAAGGAAAAAATGGGTTTAACATTTATTCCAACAAAAAAAAAGTCCGAGTTGATCACCAAAACAATAACAACACAGACTGAAGAGATGTTTTCCATTTATGTAACCAAAAAAAGGATCAACTACTGAATGAGAGGTTTACCATTTATGTAACCAAAAAAAGGATCAACTGGTCCACACAAAGAAATAAAAAGGAAAAAAAGGGGTTTAACATTTATTCCAACAAAAAAAAAATCAACTTGAGCACCAAAAAAACAAAACACCACAGACTGAAGAGATGTTTGCCATTTATGTAACCAAAAAAAGGATCAACTACTGAACGAGAGGTTTACCATTTATGTAACCAAAAAAAGGATCAACTGGTCCACACAAATAAATAAAAAGGAAAAAAGGGGTTTAGCATTTATTCCAACAAAAAAAAAATCCAACTTGAGCACCAAAAAAACACCACCAGACTAAAGAGAGGTTTGCCATTTATGTAACAAAAAAATGATCAACTAGTTCAACAATTAAGCAACAAACCTATAATAAGAAGAGACAAAAAATAAAGACACAGAAGATAAACTACACATAAATAAATAAATAAAAAACTTAACATCCAAAAAAATAAAGATTAGCCAAAACGGATCTACCAATTATGTAAACAAAAAAAAGGAGACACCGAATATCACAATCTAGCAACAAAACTACTAACAAAAAGAAACCCTAAGTTCAATATATAAATAAAATTGGTAAAAGTAAATTTAATAAAACAAATTAATCAGTTAAATACAAAAAAGTAAATTTGTCAAATACAAACACAAAAAAAGAAAAAAAGTAATTTTACATATTTTTGAAATTTTCTTTAAACTTTTCCCCTATCCTTGTTAGATTTGGCGGCTTTCCGGGTATCACCTTTATTACTAGCATCAATAACAGGCTACAAAAAGAAAAAAAATATTTAGAGAACAAAAAATGATGAAAAATTAGTGTTATAAGCCAAAAAATAATTTTTAATTAAAAAAAAGAGTACCTTGCATGTAACATCTGCAACTTTCAATTCCTCATTCAAACGAAATCTCTTTGCAATCGGTATTTCATCCTCAAAATCACTATCGTGCGGCAGATCAACCTTCTCACTCACTTTTTTCTTCAAAGATTTGGATGCAACTTTGACGGAATCATTCTTCTTCGAAGATTCAATGACAACAAAATTAGAACTACGTCCCTCTTCTGGGTTCTTCCGAACTGGGGAAGGAGTGAATGCATTGAGATTGAAGCTCGGCCTTGATAATTGGATAGCGCTACTATCCAAACAAATAGCTTCTCGATTTAACCTAGGGCTCTTACGTACAAGAGTTTTTTGTTCATAAATAGACATGTTCACAAAACAAAAATCAAATGGGAACACACAAGATAATGAAAAATTAGAAAGATAAACGCATGCAATAATTAATCCAACAAAATGAAAAGATTCAAAGTCAAATGTCTATGAATTGTATTGAACTGCAAATGGAAAATGAAGAGGCGCCTTGAAAAATGGAAGAGATATTCTGGAATGCATAAAGTTAAAGCAAAAAGGAAAACAAAGGTCTGGACATTGGAAATATACAATACAGTGTATTGTCAAATCTAATACATTACAGTGTATTGTCAAAACTAATAAATGTAGACGGCGGAAGAATCAATTCAATAATAAAAGTGAGACAATGAATCTTAAAAAACGTATAAAAATAAGATAAATACAGATAATTGTTAAATGATCATTACTATGTATCTTTTTAAAGAAAAATAAAAAAGGAAAAATATTAATAATGTAATATGACATGAATGTAAATAGAAAACTTAAAATTGTAAATATTTTAGTCTATTGACATATTTTGTAATTTAAGCCCTTAAATAGTACATTTTTGCAATTTTTCCTACCATTTTTCCTAACCCAAAAATGTAAGATTTGATATCATTAATTTGTGAAATAGAAGGAAACCTCATACAAATTATGTGAAACACAAAATATAAACCTCATACAAATTATGTGAAGTACAAATGGTAGCTTCTCACATTAATCTGGTTACATATTTTCTCTTATATTTTCTCTGTCAGAACTCCAACAACTCCAACTAATATGACATATTTTGAGCCAAACACAATTTTATATTAAAGAGAAATCTTTTAAAATTTATGATCTTAAGTTAAATGGATTATAATAATATATTTTGAAATAACTTTTTGGGGTATTTCAAATGTAGAGGACTGATCTATTTATAAAAGTATGTATGAATAATAATATGGAAAGAAAAAAAGAAAGTTGTCTGTTTCTTATTAACTAGTTGCTAATAATTAAACTCTAACTAATCTTATTCATACTACTTTTCGTGCTCTTCTCCTTCTTCTGCTGTGAACTTCAACTGTGATGATGGAAATGATTTATTAACAACTCCACCGTTGCCCCCACCCCCACCCCAAAGTGGAGGGGAACAAAGTGATATCCAACTTGCCCAGAATTTGAATATGGTATTTGATGAAGAGAACAACAAGTTGATCTCTAGATGGAATAAGAGAAAGAGAGATTAAACCAAAGAGGTATTTTGTTTAGATGGAATAAGAGAAAGAGAGATTAAACCAAAGAGGTATTTTTTGCCGAACAAAGTGAAAATCAAGCTCAACATGTTTTATTCGCTCGTGAAATACCCAAGTCGTCTGACTATTCGAATGAATTGGCACCAAAAGTAGAGGGAAAATGGATAAATAACTTAATAGTCTTGTGATCCAAGTGAGTTTAATTACCAAATTGTTAACTACACTATAGAGTTAGCAAACTACCATGGTTAGAAGTTTGTTATAGGTTAGTTAGAAAAGTTATTTATCAGTTAGTTATGCGCCAAAAATCTATTAGATGAAGCCTATAAATATACATGTAATATGTGTGATCTCAATTAGATCAATTCAATGTAACAATTTCTCTTTTCAGCACCTAATACATTCTCCCTCTCCTCCTTCTCCTCTTTTTCTTCTCTGGAACTATAAACTCCATTAATGGAGCCTTCATGGTATCAGAGACTGGTTAGCTTCTCAGGGTAGATAGATCTAGTGTGTAGTCAAGCATTAGAATACTTAGATTCAATAACAGAAAATAATTGAATCGTGAGTAAGAATTCAAATCAAAGAGTGAGATTTCGAGTTGACAACAAAGGCAAACACAGTAAACTAGGTTTTGTTGATGAAAAGTTTCCCAAATCTAGCTTTGCACTTGGGTTATCTGATATTTGGGAGAAATGCAATGTTGTTGTTTTGTCCTGGATAATGAATGTTGTTCGACCTGGGTTACTTAGTAGTGTAGTGTATGGTGGTGATGCTCATGAAGTGTGGTGTAATTTAAAACAGAGGTTTGATAAGATCAATGGTGCACACTTGTTTCAACTTCACAAGGATATTCATAGCCTTACTCAAGGAACTATGATAGTCACATACTATTATACTACCCTTAAAGGCTAATGGAATGAGCTTGATTCAATCATGCTCTGCCCAGGGTACTCTTATGCTGAATCTAATAAGTTCAAGGAGCATTGTGAGTATCCAAGATTACTAGAATTTTTAATGGGACTGAATGAGTCATTTTCAGCAGCAAGAGGTCAAGTTTTGATGCAGACACCAGTCTCCAATTGAAACAAAGCCTTCTTACTTATGGTGGATCATGAAAGTCAAAGGAATCTAGCTCATACTGATCATAACAGTCCTGTAACAAACCAGAATTTTTAGAACCTTGTGAAGTTGATAAAGCTCTGATTTGAACCTACCATGGTTGGTTAATGATCTTCATGAGTCTCTCTTGAATGGTCGTATTAAAAGAAATCACACTGGTTAGGTTTTACATGACATTGACATCTTGTGGAAGTACTGACTTTAAATTACCATATCTCCTAGAACAAGTAGAACTGGGTGAGCCATGACCTATCAAATTTAAGATATTTGAGTTATCTTTCCAACGCACTTAATTTTACTTGATTCAGAGTTCGTATAAAAAATTTATAACCTTTTTTGTAAGGCTGCCTGTGCAGGGATAGCTTGCATTAAGTTGACAAGGGGCCAAACGACCCGTAGAGCCTTGGACGGCTCGTGTGGCTACTGATCGTGTAAGACCTAACTAGTTCATGATCAAGGAAAGCCTCACGGACCACTGGATGGTCTGTGAGCCATCACACGACCCGTGAAAGTGGTCTTCAAAGTGTTGATGTGGAAATATTTTCTAAGTATGGAATCTCACATGAACCATTGGAAGGGTCAACTTTAATTGGTCATATCTCTTAGCACAGAATGAACTGGGTGACCCATTACATATAAAATTGAAGCTCTTTGAATTAGCTTTCCAACAAAACTAGGTTTACGCAATTCTAAGTTTGGAATAAAACGTTATACTCATTTTTGTAGGGACTACTTGGGCTGAGTCAGTGAGCCGCACGACCCGTGAAGAGGCTCACGACCCGTGAAACCAATCGTGAATGCTACGGGTGAAAATTCTAAGTTGCATTTTATTGAGGTATTTTTGATAATTTGACCCATTCTCAAGGTCTTTTATGACCTTTATACCTATCCTAAGCCCCCAAATAAGATTTTATTCATTCATTTTTATTCAATTCATTCAAACACTTAGAATTATTTTCAAATCCTCTCTTCCAAGTGTGGGTTGAAGATTAGGATTGGAATTCAAGGAAGCTTTTTTCTTCAATCCCTCTTCTCTCTAAAGTTTCTTAGTAATCAAGGTACGTGGGAATTTATTCATGGCTTCTTTCAACCATGAAGCCCCAAATGAATTTCTTCAATTGTTTTATGAAAGTATGCTTACTTTGAAATTGGGTCTTTAAATTTATGAATGATTTAATTAAATTGAAGTGTGAACTGTATTTAATTGTTGATTTTAAAGTGATTTAAGCCCTAATTTGTTGAATTTCATTGGTTTTATGAAAGTTCAATTATGCATGTCCCCTTATTCTTTAACTTTATGCATGAGTGATATTATTTAAGCTTTGATTGTTGATTTAATTATGAATTTCATATGGATTCTTCTTATTATGAGTTTAAATTATGAATTCTAATTGCCCATGCTATTTTCATCATCATTCATCGCATTTGCATTCATAAACATGAATTTTATGAAGCTTTTGATGTGGGCTAAGTCCCAAATATGTTTATGACTACAATTTTGAACAAGTATGGGTTATGATAAGAATGTGATCACATAATGTCTATGATTTGGCTCTTTGAGCAATTATGGGTGTTTACACCAATATGATTTGTTATGTATGGAGCTACTCTTATGCATGAAAGTATGACATGGAAACATATTTGGCTTTTTAGCCCATTGAAGTATGATTATAAGATGTTTGACTTTTTTTAGTTACGTATGCATGAAAGTAGAGAAAGTGAGTTTGGCTTGTAAGCTTAATTATGCATGGTTATGATGTCAAGTTACTTGTCCTCTTTTCAAAAGTATGTATATGTATATGTATTCTTGTGGGATGATGACTTAGCACTGAATGGAATTGGAGTAGTAAGTGGGCTATCCCCAAGGGTTCCACTCCTTTCTCTTGAACTATGTGCTAGCATAGGTATATGGTAACCCTTACCGTAATGACCGTGTCGTAAGGAAGGTGTCCATCACACCAAAATGACCAGGTCATAAGGAGTGGTGTAGATTAACTTTAGTAAGTAATCTTCTCTCATTCGATGGGAGGCCTCACCAGGCGAATTCATGTTGTAGCTCACATGAGTTTGAGATGTCGGCTATGGTCACATCCCTTCTATATATGTAAAGTATTTTGGCACTTCATGCATCATTGACTTCATGGCATATTGATATACTATTCTTTTCTATATTCCCCTTCTATATATATATATGTGCCCTTGTCATCTAGCATTGGTCTATAGGTTGATCATGTTCATATGCATTGCATGTCCACATACTTAGTGCATTATATGTGCTAACCTATACTCTTTATCTACATGATCTAACTATGTAGGGGCCGAAGATGATATCTATCCACCTTTGGATGTTTAGCTCATGATCTTGGATTATTGCTAGTGGTAAGCCCTTTACTTCAAGGGCAAAACCCATCTTCCTCTATCTTATGTTTGTTATGTTTCTTTTGTTGTATCTTATGACTTAAGGGTGAGCTCGAGTTGTGTCGTGGCCCCCGTCTTATTCTGTGTAGAGGCATTGTTGGACATATCAGATTTTATTGTATGCCCGTATTATATATTTATTTGAGATGCTATGACTATATTATATTTTGACTATCATTATGCTTGTGCTATCTTGACACGTTTTGATGAGAATGTGATTATGTGGAAAGTCTCAAGTCTCTCCTTTCCCCCATAGCTTTAGTCATACGTACCCACCCCTTAGAATGTACTTGTTACATGCTTGTTTGAGAACTCTCAAGTTCTCATTTTCCATGTCACATCTAGGTCCTACTCTCGGATCATGACAAAGATAGTATCGGAGCACTAGGTTTATAAATGATCCTCGGAGTCCAACATGTCGTGCCAAGTAGAGTCTTATTCATGGGTGTGTTGTGGACAATATCTTTGAGTGAGAGGCTATAGCAAAATTTTTGGAATTATTTCACTTCATTGTCTTTATTTTCGTGCTATAAGATGTGTCTTAAAGTCTTCTAACTCTGATGATGATCGATTACTCGATCTATTTCCATTCCTTCTTATCATATGACATCGACTGAATCGAAAAAGTTAAAAGATCAATTGAAAGACTTGTTGGAGAAAGGCTTCATTTGGCAAAGCATTTCACCTTGGGGTGTTTCTGTGTTGGTTGTAAGGAAGAAGGACAAGTCATTATGGATATGTATTGAATATCGGTAATTGAACAAGGTAACTATCCAGAATAAGTACATGTTGCCCAGAATCAATGAATTTTTAGATCAACTTCAAGGGGGATCTAGTGAGAGAGGTTCATCGTTTGTCTAGGTTGGTTTTCAGGCCAGCAGACTCCACTGATGGTGGTATTCGTGTTCAAAGGGGAGTCAAATCTTCTGTGGTTGTGGGTGTCAAGGAAAAGCAAGAACGACAAAGGATGAACAAAAATCCAGAGCTCTGTTTGGACCTGTCTTTGGTCGAATTAAAGAAGTTGGTTGCCAATTAAAGAAGTTGGTTGTCAAAGGAAAGATTTGGGGTTTTCTCCCAAGGGGGAGATGGTATGCTTCAATATCTTGATCGGTTGTGTGTTCCGGATGTTGATAGACTTATAGAGGTGGTCATGAGTGAGGCTTACGACTCTTATTATCCTATACATTAGGGATCTAAAAAGACGTATCGGGACTTGAGGGAGGTATATTGGTGGCATGGTATGAAGAGGGACATAGCTAAGTTCGTGACCAAGTGCCCTAGTTGTCAACAAAGAAGGTGGAACATCAATGGCCCGATGGTTTGGCCTAAGACATTGAGATTCCTACTTGGAAGTGGGGAGATGTAAATATGAATTTTGTTGTTGGCTTGCCCCGTACCCATAAGAGATTTGATTCTATATGGGTTTTTTTTGATTGAATGACCAAGTCGGCTCATTTCTACTGATTATAACGACCCAAATTTTTTCCAACTTCATAGTGATTGATCAAGGTCTGTTTTGAATTTGTTATGGTTGGTTAGAGATGGTCATTGGTGCTGCTTAAGAGGCCACATTCCAAGGAGTCGAGTTGGATGGGTTTAGCATAAGGTCGTGTGGTGGAGCTGACTGTGAATGGACATATCTTTTGGTATGGGATGAACTGTGAGGGCCACGACATATTCAATTGAAGCTCTTTGAGTTATCTTTGTAACGTAATTAGTTTCACTTAAATCAAAGTTTGGATGTGGAAGTTATGACTTTTAAGGTAAGACTTTCTGTGCAAAAGCATTCTGGGAAAGGGAAGAAACGTTTGGCTAAGTCAGGGTCTCACGGATGGACCACGGATCGTGTGGGGGTTGACGGCCCGTGAGCCAGTCTGTGGAGTGATCAAGTGTGTTCCCTTGATGATGGAACAAGGTCCCAAACCAAGTGAGACTCCATAGACCACTTCACGATCCGTGTGATGCCTCACGGTTCGTGAGGGCACCCGTGGAGTGGTCCAGAGAGTTGCTTTGACCCTGGGTTAAAACTCTGAGCCAAGTGAGGATCCATGGAACATATCACGGTCTGTGTGATGCCTCACGACCCGTGATCCAGCCCGTGGGGTGGTCTAGAAAGTTTCCAAGATTTGCAAGCCAAGGTCATGACCGAGTATAGCCACACAGTCGAGTTCATGGACCGTGGACCATTGTATGGTCCATGTAGATTTTTTGCGTCTCCAATTCACAGTTATTTTCTCTATTTTATTAATGGTTAAATTGTAATTTTAATTGATCTTAGGGTTATTTTAGACTTTCTAACTCTCCTAAAACCCTTGATTTAAACCCTAATCACTCTTAATTCATTCAATCTCTTGAATCTCTTCAAATCAATCTCCCTATTTTCTCTCAACCTCCATTGAAGACAAGCAGTGAAACTTGGGGAAATTTGATTCTTTTTCAGATTCTTCTTGATTAAATAAAGGTATGTGAGATTGATTCACGGTTCTTCTTTCAACCACGAAGACCCAAACTTCTCTTTTCCATTTTGATGAATTTTTGACTTCCATTGAAATTGGGTTTTTTAATTTATGAATGTTTTGCTTCAATTAAAGTGCGGGTTGTATTAATTTATTTATTTCAAAGTGGATTGAGCCCCTTATTGATGATTGTCATTGATTTTATGATGTTTCAAAAATGCATGTCCCCTTGATTATTCAATTCAAGTATGGGTATTAATGATTTTGTTTTAAATTGATGATTTCATTATGCTTTGGTTATGAACTTATTGTATTGATGATTTAAACGTTGTTATCCAACACCCATGCTACACTTGATCATCCATGCATTGCATTCATGAGCATGAAAGACTTGTTATGATGAAACTCTTGTTAAGGGCTTGACCCTCTTGATATGATATAACTTGATTTTGATAAGACATGGGAATTGACTAGAATGTAATCTCATCTTCTCTTGATATGGCTCTACGAGCATCTTGGGTGTTTACACCATATTGTTATGTTAGAATGGGCTACTCCTATGCATTTATCTTGGACTTGACATTATGAACTCTTGTTTGGCTTTTTAACCTAATTATGGAAAGACTTGAAATATGATTTGGGCTTGTAGCCAACGTTGCATTGCTTTGACTTGTAGTATTGAAGACTCTATTTTGAAAACTTGTATATATATATGTATTTCCGTGGGATGAGACTTATTACCGAGGGATTTGAGTCGGGGTAGACTATTGTAACACCCCGTATTTTCCACATGCTAGTACTATTTATATAACACTTGATGCAGCCTAGCGATATAGGTGGTGGACTAAGTTTTGCATATGAATAGGAGTAATTTTAATTGTGTCGGAGGTGATGCAATGTCCCTCATATTTCTGTGGGTGCGAGTCCAAGTTAAGCTTGATGATAACATTTAAATTCGGAATAACAAGGTGCTATTCGAGTTGAAGTTTAAAGTGAGATATTAAGATACAATGCGGGGGATCAAGGATTGTGAAAACAGAGTAAAATTTGTGAGCTGCTTGCTTGATTAAATTAAGCTAGTAGGTGATAAGTTGGTGCATCACCTACTTGGACTTCTTGACCAAGTTAATGAGAGCTTTAGTTGGATTAGGTATCTAAGCTAAGTGTCTTAATAAAGAGGAAGCAGGTGCATCACCTACTTGGCTATGAGTGGCTGAAAATGAAGCAAAGAAAGGAGGTGCAAAAAGGGATTATTTTAAGGGCCAAAAAGGGCTTATAAAATGGCAAGGATAGCTGGACATTTCATTCATTTTAACACAAAAAAATTAGATTAAAATCCAACTTTCTTTTCTCTCTCAAAGGTCAAGGAGCAGAAACCTTAAAAATTCCTTTTGGGTTCTTGAGGAGACCCTTCTTGTTGCAGGCTAAGGTGAGTGATAACACCTACAGATTTAGCTTAATTCTATCATAAAATACAAGGAAAGCATGTTACTTATTCTTAAATAGAAGAATAGGGCAGAATATCCTCTTAAGTGCTGCTCATTTCTCTTGATTGTTAATAGACTTTTTGGATACTTGTTTGGTTTAAAGTGTGAAGAGAAATTGAAGTTCTTGAAGAAATTGAGATAAAAAGGGTGAGCTAAAAGAATTGAAATATGTTGCTTCCACATCTTTATTTTCCATCGACATAAGGTTAAGTATGATATTTTTAGGGTACGTTTGATAGGAACTCGTGGGAGGATGATCAGGAACTATGGTACCACATCCTCCATTTATTTGGTGCTATTTGGGTATGTAAATGTGTTGAAAACAGTTTTGTCAATGTGGGGAAAGGGTGTGATTTTTTGGAGTTGAAATATCGGAGAGGGGTTAAAATGTTGCGTGTGGTGTGGAGTAGTCATGTGTTGTACCTTGTGAGCTGTTGTAAACGTGTTATAAAACTAAAAACAAGCTGAGGTATATTATGGATACGAAAATATGTATGACACAAATGCAATTAGAGGAAGAAGGGTTGCAAGAAAACCCTTAGGTGGTAGTTACGAATTTGCTGCCTGAATGTTATTTGGCTAAGATTGAACTGCCAATACATGTTTATTAGCTAGCTACTAACATTAGTTTTATCACCCACTTTATTGTAGATAAATATTTGAGAAGGAAAGAGGTTACTTCGCGATAATAACAAGGTCGTACAACAAGGTATGTAAGGCTATCCTATTCCATATTCTTTGGCATGAAATCCAATACTCGTGTCACAATCAACGAGTGAACTTCCCAAGTGTTATTCCATTAATGGACATGTTTTTTGTTAGTAAATCTGTAGTTTACTCTTCCAAACACCAGCATGGTAAGTCTACTTACATTCGTTAAGCTAATTGTGTCATTTAAACTCCTATTTGGAATGTCAATGTCACACTTGTTCCTTATATCATCGTACTACCTCAAGAGGCTGTTGGAATTACCTACGTTATTGGTACATGGTCCCAAAGCTCAATAGCGTCATGACCACCAAAGTAACAATCTTAAAGTACTAAAGAGTAACTTGAACACTATTCACAGCGTGGGTGGCAGCCCAGGGGCAAGAGCCTAACATGGGTCGATCTCACTTGGTTTTTGAGGGTGGCAGCCTAGGGGCGAAAACCTAGCATGGGTTGATCCCAATTTATATAGCTATGAGGACAACATCCCAGGGGTTAAAATGCCTAGCATGGGTGATCCTCTTTTACCACTGATCAACTGGTCACTTATATTGCATACCTTAAAGAATCATAAAGCATTGGAAATAAAGAATGTAGCGTACAAGGTTCCCCAAGTATAGAAAAGTTGGTCTTTTATTATGAGATATGTATTTATCTATTGCTACTTGACTTCACTTAAGTTTCCATTTTTGCATGTGCCATTGCCTTACATATTCAGCACATTATTTCATACTGACATCTCTCATGGGGGATGCTGCAATTCATGATGCTGGTACAGGTACTCCAACTAGTAGACCTTCAATATAGGCGCATCCGACACTCTACTGCTTTTGGTGAGCTCCAAGTTAATCCCAGGGCTTTACTAAGTCTATAATTTATGCATTATGGTATTGTATAATAGTTTGATATAAGGAGGGGCCTGTCCCGACCTATGTTATGGTTTTCTATCTTGTAGAGGCTTTGTAGACTTATTGTATATAGTTCGGTTGTATCTTGTCTCTAAATAGTTTTGGCTTTAATGACCAAGTCCTGCATATAAGTTTGGTGCTACATATTTTGACTTCTTATCTCAGTAGAGTTGTCATAGACATATGCATGATTACCACATGTTATATGTTGGTTCTCTCGGGCCTAGAGGGCACCGAGTGCCTGTCCGTCTTTATAGAGTTGGAGGCGTGACAAAAAGTGGTATCAGAGCAGGTCATCCTAGGGAATCTATAAACCCATGTCTATGTAGAGTCTTGTTTATGAGTGTGTTTTGCACCACACCTATAAACATCAGGCTACAGGACATTTAGGAGTTGCCTCTTTCATTTTATTTCCTAGATCGTGCCATAGAGCCATTATCGTAGGTGGGCCATATCTAACCTCTAAATTGTTTGTTTTATATATAGCAAAAGATGCCTGTCACAAGGAGAGGAAGCACAAGAAAGCAAATAGATCTTGAAGAAGGGACTAGCCAATCACGATCTAGACCTAGTCAAAATGACATTCCAGATGAGTCCTTATCACAGAGTTCCCCAACTCCTCCACCTCCAGAGGAGCTAAGCGTGGCAACAGTACCTCAAGAGCCTCCTATTAATGCTACTGAGCAAAATTTAAGGAATGCGGTCTAATTGTTGACTCGTATAGTTACTGGCCAAGGTCAATCGCAAGAAGGTTTAGTTGCAGGTACTGGTGGTGCAGACAGGGCAGCTAGCACAAAGATACGTGACTTTCTCAATTTGGATCCTCCTTCATTCACCGGGTCAAATCCTAATGAAGATCCACAAGACTTTATTGATCAAATCCAACAGACCTTTGATGTTATGCATGTAAGTTGTATAGAAGTTGTTGAGCTAGCAACATATAGATTGAAGGGTGTAGCTGTGTTGTGGAATGAAGCTTGGAAGAAATCCAGGGGAGCAGATGCGCCTCCAATTGTTTGGAAAGAGTTCAAAAAGGTATTTCTTGACCACTATCTGCCACTGGAGATTCGAGAGGCCCATGCAGATCAATTCTTAAATCTCCACCAAGGAGGTATGTGTGTGAGAGAGTAGAGTATCCAATTTAAATCCTTGTCCAGGTATGCTCCTAATATGGTTTCTATTATGGAGGATCGCGTTCATCGATACATGGATAGATTAGACCCTTAACTGGTTAGAGATTGCACCATTGCATCCTTGAATAAAGACATGGATATAGAAAGGATACAAGCTTTTACACAAAAGTTAAAGGGAGGAACCAAGAGTCGGAAAGAGCACAGTCCAAGATGGCTAGATCTACAGGGCAGTTTAAAACATCCCAAGGTGAGTTTAGAGGAGCAGCTAGTTCTAGTAGAGCTCAAAATCACATGTATGCTCTAGGAGATCGGCAAAATTTGGAGGATTCCCCAGATGTGGTTACAAGTACATTGTCCATCTTTTCACATATTGTATATGCACTAATTGATCCAGGATCTACTTTATCAT
>JBCEWC010015037.1:0-13990 GCA_038996855.1 Solanum aculeatissimum
GAGAATTCGATTTTATTCAAATTAATTGAGTAATTAATTGAATTTTCGAAGAACAAGTCATTTTTTACGCATAACAGTAGTCATTTAAAATATGGTCAACTTGAATAAATTGATTAAATTGACTACGAGATGAAATCAATACGAATTGGTTACAAATCGCTAAAAAAAAATATATAACTTGAACTATTTTAAAATATTAACATAAAAATCGTGATTTTTTAGAAATGTTGGGACAAAATTGGATGTCAACAGTAAATAAATTAGGACAAAGAAAGTAAACTTTAAAATATATTTTTTTGACAAATACATGTATCTATTGTTTAATACATATATTTATTGATATTTATTTAATTTTAAAAAGTTTAAAATATCTTTTATGTTGGGTCCGTGTTGGGACGGATTATACGCCATTAGGAATGTTAATATATAGACGAGAACGAGTGATAATTAAACTAGCATTTTAAAAAGAAAGTGGTTACATAAAAATTTAATTTTAAAGCTTTCTTCTTTTTGCTAACTTAAAAAATTGTTAAAGAATTACTTTAGCAACCTATAAATTTATATTTAATGTGTAGACGTTAGAAGAAACGTACAAAGAGAAATAAAATGACCTCAACAAGAAAATGACAGTTTTAATATTGAAGTAATTAATTTACTGTGATATTACAAATACAATATGATTCATTCTTTTAAATATTGACCACGAGCAAATACTAATATTAATGAAAAGAAAAAGAAAAATAGTTAACAAATCACTCTCAATCGACTATGAATTCATTTCTTATAAACTCAATCAACTTTAATATTTAATTCAAAGAAGATTTAGGCATAGACTCTTTTTCAGAATTTTAATTTTCAAATTCAAAGTTCATTCACCACCTATAAGTGATTTACTTAAGAATTACTCCATTTATTTAATTAATTTTTTTAATTAAAATTTATTGACATGAAATTTTTATTTCTTATCAAAATTTTAAGAAATAAAAAGACATTGATTTAAGTTCGACTCACTAAAAATCTAATATTCTTCTTTTATTTTAACCTTATTTCCTTGAATTTAATGCATCAATCAAGATCCTCCTTTAATTTCTCATCGACCACCTGCCCCTCCACTAAGCAAATGAATAAATAAATACTAAAATAATTATTAATTTAAATAATTAAAAGATAATTAATTATCTTTTTAAAAATTTCTCTTCAGTATTAATTATTTTAAAATTAAAAAGTATATATATAAATAAAAATTTAATTATTTATAAGAGATATATTAATTAAATAATATTTTATAATTAATTTTTTTAATAATTATATCAAATATTATCATGATAATTAAAATAATAAATAGGAATAGGAAAATACGGAAACAATTTTTTTTAGTCAAGAGTTTTGGTGACCAAATTCAGGGATAAATACTACCTTAATCAGTAATCCCCTTAATTGCCCATGTATTTAAACATTTTATATTTTAAAGTACTACTCTCTTCCAAATTGTCATTTTTCTCTTGGCAAAATTGACCATATAAATTATTTTTATTTTTTTTTAGTTTGTGGAATGCTAAACATTTTTACACTCCCATCAAGCAACTCAGGATAAAATAGATTTTTTTTAAAAAAAATCTAAGACGATATCATCCACCTATAGTTTTATTGTACAAATATTTTTAAAAATTGTAGCAAATGACAAGACGCTAGGAGCATCTTTGAAATTAAAAGAATACTTATAAAGCCAATATTATTTTTTTTATCACCAAGATGCCAAAATTAATTCGTGGATTATTTACTTATTAATTAAGTTTGCGAAATTAATTTAAATTAATGAAATCAACTAACTTAATTTCATAGAATTGTTTGGAAATGACTTGTTTCTTGAAAACAAATATTTCTTTTTTCAAAAGACATCATGCATAGTCTATTCTGAATAGGCGATTCACACTTATGATTGGTAATAAATAGAAAGATTTTATCTTAATTTTCGACATTGAATTTCCTCCTTCTGTGTACATTTTTAGGTACCACTAAATTTATCCATTTTGAATAAAAGAGTGATTAATGCAGCGACACTTATTAAATGCTAGAATCATGAAGAGCCAAACCTTTTTGGGAAAATATATGAAAATAATTACTTTCTCCATCTCAATTTATTTGTTATGTATATTAAAAATAATTGTCAATTTGGATAATCAAGAGAGAATTAATTTTTTTTTTCAATTTTGCCCTTGACATTAATTACTCTAGAATTAAAAGACACATACATAGAAAATATTTTAATTATTTATATGGGATATCTTAGTAAAACAACACTCCTAATTAATTTTTTCTTAAAGATTGTGTCAAACCTTAACATGACAAATAAATTATGACGGAAGGAGTATTATTTAACATGATTAAGATGTTTGGTTTCGTTAATCTTAATTTGCACCACTTTAGAAGAAGAAAAAAAGTGTAATTTATTCGAGTAAGAGAAATATTCCAACAAAACTGCCCATTAGGAGTTGATAAATCGAAGCGCTATTAGAGAAGTAGATCAAAAAGTAAGCTCAGAATCTGATTCTCCTTTGATGGAAAATCTTATATGTAAATATCTTTTTAACCAAAAAAAAAAGAAGGAAAGAAAACATTGGTTGTCCAATGGAGTAGAGAATTTGGTACAAATTTTCAAAAGTAAAATTTTCCGGTTGTCGATTATAAAAATGATAACGCATCAAAGGTTTAAAACGTGTCCTAATTACAAAGCGCACATTATCACAGGTATAAGATTTATGTGTCCAAAGTATAAATATGTAATATTATTTATAATAAATTTTAAAGTGAAGAAAAATCAATTATAATCATAAATAAAATATAAAGAAATTGATTTTTACCTCCTTGAGTCACAATGTGATCTCTTTATGTATATCTCAAAATTCATGGGATATTTGAAATGCATTTTAGAGAATATAATAGCCTTTGTACAGGCATAAATTTGGACTTAGGGTAGAATAACGTCTAAGAAACCTAATTGGATCCTAACATGTCTTATAAAATTACATAAAATTTAAGTATCTACAAATGTCCCCCTATTTAAAGACTTGTTGGAGTGTAGATTTGGTGAAGTTCAAAGGCGAGGTTGAACTTGAAGTATTCATTTTTTTTCACCTTTGCGGTTTTGTGGGGTGAAATTTGTAGATTTGATTTGTGAAAGAAGAGAGACGATGAAGGGCAAAATTGATCCCCTCGAACATGTCAATTTATTTGCAATAAATTTTAATGTGATAGAAAATAAATTGCAATCACAAATAAAATATGAAGAACATAATTTTATTGATTAACAACGTGGTTACAAATCTGAATCTCCCTTAATTCTTATCTCCTAAGATCTCTTCATGATTCAAGGGGCATTAGTAGCGTATTTTTCGAACATAGAATAATTTTAACCTCTTTAAGTCATAATTTGACCGCTTCATGAATATACTCTAGAGTTCATGAAACATTCAAGATAGAATTTTTAAGATCTCCAGATAAGAAGAATTTTGTGAATCTCCAAAAATTTTAGTGTCTAGAAATACATAACAATAACTCTCTTAAATGGTATAGTAACTAAAATTGGCATAATTATTTGAATACACGAGTGATACTATAAAGTAATGGTAGTAACATTAAAAAATATATATATATATAAATATTTATAATTTATCTTATATCATAAATTAAAAAAAATTCTTTTATACTCGATATTACATCAAACTAGATGAGAGTAGAAATAGGAGTTATTTAGAAATATATACCCACTGGAAAAAAAAAAGTCTTTGAAATAATTATGATTATTCGAAAGCTGAACTGGAGGATTTCCAAAAATATACTATTATAGTAAGGCGTAAAAGCTACAGTAAGAGTATCTTAAATGAGTTAAAAATAGTGACAGAAAAAGGTGCTTTTGGTATCCAACCTATAAAGTTTAATGCAGGCTCTCTACTTATGGTTTGCTAGTATATATACCAGCACAACATTTTATAACAAGCAGTCATTTCACTCAAAAGTCTTATAAAAGATCATCTGCGTAACTACTCCATTTGTTGAAAGTTGAAACATAAAGAAGCTACTGGTATACTACAAAGTCTAGCAGTGCAAATCACATTAATTCATATTTATCTTTTTCAAATCGTTTTATTGCAATTTGTTCAATGATTCATAACCCGCGATATTACCTGTCCGAGCACCCTTCCGTTGTAAATTTCCGTTGGAGTCACAGCCAATCATGGGGCAACACGTGGTCCTTCCTCTTCGCTTCCATTGCAGCTTACGTTATCTTCTCCGTCTTCCTTCACCTCCTCCTTCTCCTCTTCTTCCGCCACCGCCGTCCTATCCCTCTCGGCCCTATCCCCGCCGTCCACTCCCTCTCCATGGTCCTGATCTACCTCACAATCTTCGCCGGAATCCTCCTCTCCGCCGCTGCCGAAATCCGCGAAACTCGCTGGTTCTGGCGCCGTAACAAAACCACTACTTTCCAGTGGCTCCTCTGTTTCCCTCTCGGCACGCGCCCTTCCGGACGCGTGTTTTTCTGGTCCTACATTTTCTACCTATCTCGCTTCCTCCACACGCTACGTACCTTTTTCACCATTCTCCGTCGTCGAAGACTCTCCTTCTTCCAACTCTTCAACCACTCCATCCTCATATTTATGTCCTTCTTGTGGCTTGAATTCTCGCAGTCGTTTCAAGTATTAGCAATACTATTTACGACGTTGTTATACTCTGCTGTTTACGGTTACAGATTCTGGACCGCGATTGGATTGCGAAGCGCGTGCTTCCCGTTTGTGGTGAATTGTCAGATTCTGTTACTGGGATGCAACGTTGTGTGCCACATTGGGGTGCTTTTGCTCCATTTCATGAAAGGTGGGTGTAACGGAATTGGGGCATGGGTTTTCAATTCAGTGCTCAATGCTGCTATTCTCTTCTTGTTCCTCAACTTTTATGTGAAACATCACCTGAAGAACAGAAAACAGGTTGAAGAAACTGAAAATTTGAAGAACAAGGATATTTGAAGTCCAGTCAGCTGTTTTTCTGCTAATTTTCTTTACACAATTTTGAATCAAAGTTATGTAAGTTGGATTGTAAATTGTGCTCAAGGAAATCTACGAGTGTATTTTACCCTATGTTATAATATTATGGTAACTGATAGAATTCACAGCCAATGATTGAAGTAGTGATATTTAGAAATCATGACAAAGTCATTTCACGCATGGTCAATTTCCTCTTTAATTTGACCAAGTTTTTGGAAACATAATTCCAAAAGTATTTTTTTTTTAAATTTGACTGTTAATTTGTACATTAATATTTTTTTGGTTATTAATTATCAAAATGATATTTATAGTTAACATACAATTATGGATGAAAACTTTTCTCACCGGGTTAGTCATTAACTTGCTAGCTAATTTTTGTGATAATACTAATGTCACTTTAGGAGGGGTAACTTGAGGGTCCATGAAAAATTATTGAATTTTATTTTGTATCAATAAAATTATTTAATTTAAATTTTTCATTGTTTAAATAAATTTGATATGATAAAATAAAATATTTTTTTATATCGTATAATCATGAACCCTGCAAATAAATAAGATTACAAAAATCTAGTATTTATTACTATACCCAATTAACCCATTGCGCTCATTGAACATGCATGAATTTTGATAAGGTTATATATAGATGAGAGTATCTTACGTTTAAAATTCTCTTACATGTTTCTTACTCCCTTCATCTTATTTTAATTAAATTTGTTAGATAATACATACATATTGAAAAAAATATTCAAAGATAAAATTGTGTAGCATACTTTCCACTATTATTTTTTGTGAATCATAAATATGTAGTGTAATTTAATTTTTAAAAAATATAAAATTTCAATAAATGGAAGGACAAATATAGAAAAAAAATTCAAACATTCATCTTAAACTTTTAACAATTCAACTATTTTAAACATTGAAAAAAAACTAAAAAATTTAATTAATTTAGAACGGTATAATACTAATAAATTGAGTTATATGTTTCTGGGAAAAAGAAGTAGAATTAGATGGCATATCTACTTTTAGGCCAAGTGGCCCTTAATAAGGCAACACATATTATAAGATTAATATTACGCTTGGCCAAGTACCAAGACTATCGCTTTGTCTATTTGAAAGTTTCAGTGCACTACATTTGCATTGCCCAATGGTATAACATGTTATCTCATAATATTTATAGATCTTTAATTTTTTACGATAATGTTTAAAAGTCTTATAATTATTGTTCACTTTAAGGAATTTATAACTATATTGATAAGGCAATAAGCAGTTTAAAATAATATAAATACGAGACGAATGCGTGTGTTCTCTTCTATGGATACGTTAGTTGTTGTCAAAAAGGCAAAAGTTGTATTTGTAGGCATTCATAAAATATTTATTTGCTCTATCTTAGATGATTCATGATGTTATTACACTATATTTATAATGACCAATGATCACAAGTGATCTTATCTTCTATTTGAATTTTGTGCGTGCTATGTGTAATCTTATTGACATTGGAATACCACTAGAGAGTTTCATTCTTAATTAGATTCTCAAATTTGTGTTTGATCTAAATCAAAAATAATTTTTAATAAGTACAATCTTAATTATTAAACAAAATTTCACAGATCAATTCAGATCGGTCAGGGAAAACAAAAAGAAACATCGAATAAGGGGCTGGCTACCTTTTTAAATGTCATTATTTCGACAACTCTACTTTGATATTATTTTGTACATATCAACTGTTGTGTAAAACTCATTGAATTCGATTCTTATCCTATTTTCTTTATGTTTATGGGGGAAAGTATGTGGCGACATGCTCTCAATAACTTAAAATATCAGTGGAGTTATTTCCTGTCAGCTCGATGCTGTGCAGTGATCAATGGCACTCTAATTGATGTAAGGCAAATATTTATTTGTATATAAAGTGTTTACATCCAAACAAGAACATAGTTTTAATAGCTAAAAATTATAGAGTACATATTTTCTCTAGGATTAACAAATATTAAATAATAAAGGTAATTTTATCAAATTATTCCTTGGATATAATAAATACAATATCTTAAAAAATAATTATAATTAATAATAAAAATAAATTAAAATTAAATATAAAATTATCTTTTAATTTAATAAATAAAATAAATATAATTGAATATTTATTTTTTATATAATAAACAAGTAAAAATAGACGAGAGAGAAGTAATAAGTGAAAATATTCGGTGGATTTGTCATAATTATTGAAGTTGTACTTTAACGTGCTAGATGGGTGGGGGTAAGTTTTAGCGTGCTACCATTATATTCACTGTTGAGTCAAATCCATGATTATTTGGTTTCTACTTTGTAACAGCGGGGAATATCATGGAGATTTAGATACTATAAGATAAGTAATTATCTCATGGTAAAGATACACATGGCTACTTGCAACTTCAGGTCATTATCAGATCCATCATTAAGATATTTGAATGTGTACTCAAAAAATATTTTTTTACAAAATAAATGAATTTCTTTTTTATAAAATAATATTATGTTTTTTATCGACATATAGCATAATATCACTCAAAAATATTTGTATGTAATCTAAATTATGAAAAGTAACGGTAAAGATGCAGCCCTTGCTTTATCCTTTTGCAGTTTACAGCGTTCTTTGACGGAGAAAAAGGCAGCAGTCAATAGTTACAGAAGGCATGAGCAGCCATGTACCTTGCCTTGTTTTTTTTTTTTTACATTACAGATATATAATATGAAATCACAATTTTTGATTTTTTTTTTTACTTTTTAAATCAAATTAAAATAAAATGAGTATCAGTATAATATAATATTATGAAAGAGAGTAATGCTATCAAAATTTGCTGAAGTTCGTAATTTTAAATTTATTTATATGAAAATAAATTCAACTTTAAAATTATTTCACATTTGTTAGAGTTGAATAATTTTTTAAAAATATGGATGATTATAATATTTGATAATTTATGATGCATATAAAACGCATGGTAACTACTGAGCACCACCTTTTTCTTCGTAAAAAATTATGTTAACTGTAAAAGGCAAGTCGCAGGTACGGCTATGCCTTTGCTGTTTTGATATAAAAAAATTAAGTGTGGTAATTGGGCGGGTTGGTTAAATTTGAGCGGGTTATAATGAGTCAAGACAATAAACGGATCAAGACTCAATCCAACTCAAATTTGTTTGGATCAAAACGGGTTGAGTAATGAATTATAAAATGGGTCAAGACCCAACTCGATCCAACTTTTACTAAGTTGTACTTATTTTATTTGTTCTTTTTCGATATTTTAGTACTTAATTAAATTATATTTTTATTTATTATCTCTATATAAAACATATTAAATTTGAAGAAAAAAAGTGTTTTAAAAATATTTTGACAAGATCTCTTTTGAGTCGATTCGAATTGCATAACAACCCAATTTTAAATGAGTTGAAATAGGTTGGATTGAGCTACTAAATGGGAACTTGTCCAGACTTCAACGGGCTGGACGTGTTGAACGGATTGAGTTTAATTTTGCCACCTCTAAAATAAATTATTCTTTTGAATTTTTTGATAAATTTATTTTCTCTTTGGTTCGGAGTTTGTTTCTCTTTTGGCTCCGGATTTTATTATGCGAGGCTGGAATGGAAGTAGAGTGCGAAATAGTAGGGATAGGATCTACAAATATGTCGTTTTTCTAATTTTTAAGAAATCATTGTTTTGTTCATAAAATGTTGATATTTATTAGAGACCTTTATTCTAAAATGATTATTCAGATTTTTGCTCTAGTTTAATCATTATAACTCTCTATCCACCGACCATTTTTCATCAAAAATGATAATATAAAAATGACATACATTTAGGTGTAAGCTAATAAACGGATTTATTACTTTTTTCTGTTTTATCAAGTGCATAAATAGTTGTGTGACACTTATTATATTTAGAATTTGAAAGTTTAAATTAAATTAATTTATCAAGCCTCTTAATAGTTAAAAAATTAAGTTAGGAAGGAAACAGTTAGCTCCTAAACAAAATTGTCCCTATTGCTTTTAAGGCAATTATAAGGAAAAATTATATAAATACACAACTTATTTTGTTATAATCTCTAAAAAAATTTATCATTTAAAAAAATTACAAAATTTCTATTTTTTTACATTCTCTCTCCTCTTATTTGATACTTGACATTAATTTTCTCACTCAACCTTTTACTAGACTATTATTATAGCTATTTTTGAATTTTCAGTTTTAGAATCCAATTAATCACTATGCATTAGCCAAATATCCATAATTAATTTCAAATTAAAGTTAACCCATAATTAATTTTTGCATAATTATTTCTTTCCTTTTCAAAATTTTCTCTCTTTTTTTCAATCTCAGGATCACTGAACAAATTGTCATTCTCATTTTCTTCTTTTTTTATAGAATTTTTGGTCATTGTCGAATTTGTTCTTCTTCATCATTTTAATTTTTTGTGTTTGTATAAATTTTAATTCTTCTTTTAGTATAGGTCTCACACAATTAGAGATCTTCCCTAGTCCTATAAAGTTGCTCAAACACAGTCAGTATCTCAAATAGAAGATTCTTCACAAGTTGCCGAAGATACTCAAGTTTTCACTGGGTCGGAGATTTCTTTGTATCACCGAGACACCTCAAAAACCGGCCATATGTACCTCGGGAGCCCCGACCCATTTAAATCAAAATAAAATGAACACCTACGACTAAGGGGAATGGAATATCGATCACAGGGTGAGAGAATCTTATAATACGAGGGCTAGTGACTGGTCAAGTCATTAAACTTAGTCATTTTGATCAACATGGCTGCAAGTGGACTGGGTTTATGGGTTTAAACTGACTACGACCAAAGTCGTGGCTACTTCAACCAAAAAAAGGGCGACCCCCTATTCAAACCAAAAGAAGTACATATTAAATGGAGAAAGTGTCACAAATCTAAGAAATTCTTCTTGTTCTTATTCTGAGGTGTGATTTTGAATACGGAGAGAAAGATTTTTGTGCTTCATTACTCTTGCAATTTCATTGTATCAAGTATAACTCAAAATTTTTCTTATATCAAGTTGGATGTTATGAAAATTGAAAAGGTTATTTCGTTGTATCAAGTTCAACAACATAGTTTTAACTTGGTTGTATCAAGTTTTATTGTTGTATTTATGTGTCGTATCGAATCAATATTTATCTTTTTTCTCATTTTATACTTTCATTTTCTTCAAATTCTTTTTTATTAATTTTCATTATATCAAGTATTTATAAATGTCATAAATTATTAGTTGATACTTCAAATTATTTACATTTTTAGATACTTGAAACCTTGTTTAAATAGACTATTTGTCCACTGTATGGTAATTGGGTCTTGGTACTTTATACCTCCAGAAAAGTTCATGTCTAATTTGTCCTACACACGACTTAATTTTGAATATCGTCAACAGTAAGACTTTTGATACGTGAATTTATTCTTCCAAAAAAATATCAACATTTAGCCTTGATATGTGTTTTCTGGACATTTTTTATATTGATACACAACATTAGGGTTATGCAGTCGTTTTTTACCTAATAGTTAATGTATCAATGTTAATAAATTTATTTTGATACAATTTTTCTGAGTTATCAAATAAAAAAGTAAATTTTTTATAAATTATTCAAGTATCTAAATAAAGTATAAACGTTAAATTAACAAGTATCTAGTTTATTAAAGAAATAGGTAGTTATTTTTTGGAAGAATAGATTCACGTATCAAAAGTCTTACGTATTTTTGGGGGCATTTTTGATATTGATACACAACAATAGGGTTATGCAGTCATTTTTTTACCCAATCATTAATGTATCAATGTTAATGAATTTATTTTGATAAAGTTATTCTGATTTATCAAATAAAAAAATCATTCAAGTATCTAAATAAAGTATAAACGTTATAATTAACAAGTATCACGTTCATTAAACGAATAGCTAGTTATTTTTGAAAGAATAAATTCACGTATCAAAAGTGTTAATATTGAAGAAATTCATAAAAATATGTCAATTGATACAAAAACAAAGAAGAAAATATTTGTCCTTGGCAAAGAAGAACAGGCCAAACCGGCTTCAACTTTTTTCCTCTTTTTTGTATGTAATTTTCGGACTGTAGATTTGAAACTTGATCCTGCATCCTTCATCACTATCGTCTTTTCTGGTAAAATTTCATCAATGAAATCACGCACAATTTTTTGAGCAACTTCTTGTGTTGGGTCTACTGAAGGTGGATGAACGTTGTCACTATCAACAATCAATTGGGTCAAATTAAGACTGAATGATGGCGACGAATCAATAAAAATATGTTAACTGATAAAAAAAAGAAAAAAAGAAGAATGAATTAATGTTTGAAGGAAGAAGAAGACCAAAATTTTTTGGCTTCAAGATTTACGGAAAATTTTTGGTGTTTTTTCAAAATGAAGTAAAAAACGAAAAATTTTGAAATTGCAAATTAAATGTGAAAGATTGAGTAATTAATAAGAGATTGATACTGATTAGATTACTACCTAAAAAATAACACTAATTAAGGAATCAAAATTTAAGATTTAGTTAGTTTTCCTTATTTAATACAATAAATTTAAATTCTCAGGACTTTTTTTTAGGTATCAATTAGAATATTTTAAGTATCATGCGCCTTCAAAAAGTTGGTAATTTTAGTAATTTGACAAAAATTCGGGATTTATGGAAATTTCTATCTAACAGTATGGTATTTATAAAATTTATACTCCCTCCGTTCACAATTAGATGTCAAGTTTTGACATGGCATACCTATTAAGAAAACAATGATTTATGTAGTAAGATTACCACTTTACCCCTATTAATTAGGTAAATAAATTAGGGGTAAAAAGTTTTAGGGGTCTAATTTGGTAAATAAATTAGGGGTAGAATAGACAAAAACAATTTGTCTTATCTTGAATTCTAAAAATTGACAAGTAAAAATGAAAATCAAATTAGGAAATTTTTGACATCTAATTATGAACGGAGGGAGTACTAAGTTTTATGCGAGTAAAAAAAACACTTCATGAAAGTCCAGATATAGAAGTTGACTTTCTTATCTTCTACCCTCTTTGTCTCAAATTAATTGGATCTTTGAGATATTTTTTAATATTTAAAATATTTGAATTGTTCAAAGTTCAAGGTGAATATTTGAAACTTTTTTTATATTTACCCTTTCATTTATTGAATTTTTATATTTTTTATGAGATAAATTACACTACATATTTATGATTTTACGAAGGGCAATAGTGGAAAGTATAGTGTAAATTTTATCTTTAAATATTTTTCTTAATATGTGTGCATTACCTCATAAATTCAATTAAAATGTGACTGATGAAGTATTAATTTTCTTCAAAGAGATATCATCAAATTCAAGGTAAATTGTAACCATAAGACATGATTAATTATTTCAAGTTTTCTCTTGATATCATGCATAATATTTATTCTTGTAGTTAAATTATTTCGTCGAGAAAATTATTTCTTTGTATATGTAAACCAAAATTTTAAAATATAGGATAAAATCTTTACTTATTTGCAAGAATTCGAACTTATATATAGGATGTCAAAATCAATATAAATGTTTAATTTTTTTAATTAGAATATGAATCCTTACCTTATTTGAAAAAAAGTATTGAAGTTCTAAATATATACCAATTGTTTGGAGACAACAATTATTTTATTTTCGTATTTATTATATATAAATTTGATTGCTAATTAATTACAAATAATATACGATCTTTTATTTTTCAGCTTCATTTAGCACAATACTTTATTTTTTCACTAATAAGATAATGTACATGTTTTTTAATTGGGTCTAAGTAGTGAATGAATGAATATATTCTCAAATCTCAGAATTTACAATTGTTACATATATTATAGTTTATGTATAATTTTCCATTTTCACCTGTTATTTATTTATTTATTTATTTTATATATTTTTATTTTTTGCATGGATGTTTCTGTTATATAATTGTGTCACATGCTAAGTAAAATTCTTTGTGATGGTTGGTACTAGAAATTCAAATGATTTTTTATACTTTTGTTACTTCATTATTTTGGGATTATTTTTACCTGAATATGTTTATATTCTATTCCCTTTGGACCTTACTATGTGAAACGATAGCGGATGTATAATTATTGTTGTTCGGTTTATTTAAATAGTATTTCAATCTTGTTGATTCTTTTCATGCAAAAACTTATAATATCATAACCGCTCATGGTTATTTTGGCCGATTGATCTTCCAATATGCTAGTTTCAACAATTCTCGTTCGTTACATTTCTTACTATGATGATTGTTTTAACTAGGAGTGTCAAACGGGCGGATTGGATTGAAATTGAGAATGTTAAATGAGTTGAAATAAAAATTGGGTTGGGTTATGACCCACCCAAACTTACTTTGAGCTTAAATGGGTTAAAAATTGGATTTGGTCATGACTCGCCCAATTTGACCCCCTCAATCTCAATTATTTTAACATATTATTATTTACTTTTAATAAAAACTAATTTGAATTTCAAATCAAGAAAATGAAAATTAAAAGTTACAAACAGATGGATAAACCATAAAAAATATAGAATACATAGAAAACATACATTATATCAATGCAAAAAAAGAGTCTTGGAACGGGTTGAAATTGAAGATTATAATGGGATCAATTGAAGATTCTTTCAAAATGTGGGATCAATTGAAGATTCTTTCAAAATGGGCTAAGGTTTGAATGGGTTGAGATTGCCCCCAATTCAAATTATCTTGAGTCCAACCCATAAAATTTTGGACAGGTTACCTATATTTGGGCTCATTTTGACACCCTTAGTTTTAAATAAAAATTTTACAAATCCCATAGTGTAGGCAATTAATTTCAATATATCCCCACCGTTTGCAAAATTACAAAAATCACTTAAAATGAGTTTATCGGGATACACTGATTCATTATATACCGATTCACAAGTATCGGGATACACATGACTATGAATCAC
>JBCEWC010015038.1:0-13989 GCA_038996855.1 Solanum aculeatissimum
AGATGGGATGACTTGTTTGTTTCCCCTTGTTGAAGGGTGATTAGGGACCTACCTGGCAAGTAGTCCGGATCCAAGTATTAGCTCGCTCAGGTCTCCTCTGGTGTCGGTTGAGGTCACATCCCCCGCTATGATATGATCTTAGGTTGCATTTCATGCATCATGGAATGGCATATTATTATAATGTATTCCCTTTGGCTATGTGCACTCCTTTCGTATCACTTGTCCCTTTGTCATCTCGGTTGGTCATACTATATTGTCATATGCATTGCATACTCGCATACTTAGTATATATTTGGTGCTAACGCATACTCTTTATCTACATATTCTAACCATGTAGGGATCGGTGACGACTTCTATCTTTCGGCGGCGACGAGTGACATCCTTGGAGTTACTAGCTTGGGGTGAGCCCTTTTGTTCAAGGACAATAGCTACCTTCTATCTACCTTGTATTTGATTACTTTCTTATTTCATGTATTGAGAGTGAGCCCCAAACTAGTGAGCCCCAAACTATGTCGAGGCCCCGCTCTTTCTTATGTAGAGGCTATGTTGGACACACTAAACTCATGTACGTTGTATTATGCTTTATTGGGATATTATGACTATTGGGATTTATTTATGGAAATGATATTTTGTTATGCTTATGGGATTGTGAGTGCTGGGAATATGCTTATGTGGAAAGTCCCCTAACCCGGTATGCCCCCATAGCTTGAGTCCTACTTACCCACCCCTTAGAGATACTTGTTATGTGCTATGTGATTCATGCTCATCCCAATCCCGGCAACATCCCTATATCTTGAGTCCAAAGCCCTGTTTCCCCTAGAATTATGTGTTATGTGTTTACATTTCATGCTTTCGAACTGATGATGTGAGTAATGATGCTATGATGGCTTGATCGAGAACTTTCGGGTTCTCCTTCGCCATGTATCATCTAGGCCTGCTATCCAGGTCATGACAAAGATAGTATCAGAGCCCTAGGTTTATAAATGATCCTCGGAGTCCAACATATCGCATCAATTAGAGTCTCATTCATGGGTGTGATGCGAGCCATACCTATGAACGAGAGGCTATGATGACGTTCTAGGAATTTGTCTCATTTCATTGTCTTCTTATGTCGTGCCATGAGTTGTTACGATAAATTTCCTAAACTCTTGGTTCTTGTCACTCTTTCAGAACATGCCTCCCAGAAGAGCTCCCTTCCCCCGTCAAGCTCCAGAACTTGAGAAAGAAGCCTCTCGAGCACCGGTAGAGGAACAGGTGTCTCATGCGGAGTTTAGAAATGTGGTATCTATGTTGACCCAAGCTGTGGCCAACCAAGCCCCGCCAATCAATCTTGTGAATGTTGGTACTCGGGCTTCTAGGGTGAGGGATTTCACCAGGATGAACCCTTCGGAGTTCTATAGTTCGAAAGTGGATGAAGATGCTTAAGAGTTCATTGATGAACTCACCAAGGTGTTGACCATAATGGGGGTGAGTTCAGAAGAGAAAGTTGAATTGGCCGCATATCAATTGAAGGATATGGCCCAAGTGTGGTATAACCAATGGTTAGTTGAGAGGATGGTGGATGTCAAGGTTGGGTGGAAAGAGTTCAAAATGGCCTTCCTTGATCGATTCTTTCCTCTTGAGCTTAGAGAGGCCAAAATGATCGAGTTCATCAATATCCGACAAGGTGATATGACTGTGAGGGATTATGCTCTCAAATTTACTAAGCTCTCCAAGTACGCTCCAATGCTTGTATCCAACCCCCATGCAAGGATGCATAAGTTTATCTCAGGTGTCTCTTATTTGGTTGTGGAAGAGTGTCGTACGGATATGCTTATCCGGGAGATGGACATCTCAAGGCTCATGACTTATGCTGAACAAATCGAGGGAGAGAAGCTTAAAGAGAGGAGAATGAATTAAGCTAAAAGGGTCCGACTTGATGGTGGGTTCTCCAACGCCAAGCGTGGTGGTGGATTTGGCCGATTCTAACAAGGCCAAGGTTCTAATGTGAGAGTTGCTAACCCAAGGGTGCCTCCTCCTAAGGCACAAGTTGGGGTGGTCCCCGGATTTCTCATTGTGGTCATTGTGGTGGTAATCACGTAGGTGAGTGTAGAAGAATCACGGGTGCTTGTTATGGGTGTGGTGGTTTGGACCACAAGATTTTAAATTGCCCAAAGAATGTGAAGAAGGATCAAGCGTCTCTCGGTGATCAAGGGCATCCAAAGGCCTCGGTTGGTGGTGCTCTTAGAAAAAACTGGTTATATGCTCTTCATGCCCGAAAAGAGGTGGAGGAAGCTTCGGACATCGTGACTGGTATGTTAAAAATCTTTCATTTTGATGTTTATGCTTTACTTGATCCGGGTGCAAATTTATCTTTTATGACTCCTCTGTTGGTTGTTAACTTTGGTTTAAGTCCTGAAACTCTAAGGGAACCTTATTCGTTGTATACCCCCGTGGGTGAGTCTATTGTTGCCTAGAAAGTGTATCGGGGTTGTCCCATCTCTATGTTGCATAACGTATTCCCTGGTGATCTTGTAGAACTTGAGATGTATGATTTTGATGTTATTCTTGGGATGTATTGGTTGCATGCATCGTATGCATTGGTGGATTGTAGGACTAGGCAAGTTAAATTTTAAGTTCCTAATGAACCCGTGTTGGAGTGGAAGGGTAGTGATTCCGTGGTTAAGGGTCGGTTTATTTTCTACCTCATAGTCCAGAAGATGATTTGTAAGGGGTGCATTTATCATATAGTGTGGTTTATAGATGTGGAGGGCGAGTCACCTAAGCTTGAATTGGTTCTGGTGGTTAATAAGTTTCTCAATGTGTTTCCCAAGGACTTGACTGGTATCCCTCCCAATAAAGAGATAGATTTTGGCATAGATCTCCTTCCGGATACTTAGCCTATCTCTATTCCTCCTTATTGCATGGCCCTAGCAGAGTTGAAAGAATTAAAAGATCAATTGAAAGATTTTCTAGAAAAGGGTTATATTAGGCCGAGTATCTCACCTTGGGGTGCTCCCGTGTTGTTTGTGAGCAATAAGGATGGGTCGCTCTGAATGTGTATTGATTATCGACAATTGAACAAGGTGACCATTAAGAATAGGTACCCGTTGCCTAGAATTGATGATTTGTTTGACCAACTTCAAGGGGTTACTCACTTTTCCAAAATAGATCTTCGTTTGGGTTATCACCAATTGAAGGTGAGGGAGTATGACATTCCCAAGACGGCCTTTTGGACTCGTTATGGTCACTTTGAGTTTGAGGTGATGTCATTTGGGTTGACTAATGCTCTGGTGGTGTTTATGGATCTTATGAATCGGGTGTTCAAGACGTTCCTTGATAATTTTGTGATAGTCTTCATTGATGACATCTTGATTTATTCTCGAAGCGAGCAAGAGCATATGGGTCATTTCAGATTGGTTCTTCAAACTTTGAGAGAGAAGCAATTGTTTGCCAAGTTTAGCAAATGTGAATTTTGGTTGGGAGAAGTTTCTTTCCTTGGTCATGTGGTGTTCGGTGACGGCATTAAGTTTGTTCCTAAAAAAACTGAAGCGGTGAAGGATTGGCCTAAACCGTTGACTCCTTCGGATATTCGAAGCTTCCTTGGTTTAGCCGACTATTATAGAAGGTTTATTGAAGGATTTTTCTCTATAGCGTCTCCGTTGACCAAGTTGACTCAAAAGAAGGCCAAGTTTGTGTGTTCAAATGAGTATGAGAAAAATTTCCAAACTTTGAAGGATCGACTTACATCGGCTCCGGTTTTGACTTTACCAAATGGGTTAGATGGGTTTGTGGTATATTGTGATGCATCGTGTATTGGGTTGGGTTGTATGCTTATGCAACATGGTAAGGTGATAGCTTATGCATCCCGACAATTGAAGGTACATGAACAAAATTATCCAATCCATGATCTTGAGTTGGCGGCGATAGTATTTGCTTTGAAAATTTGGCGACATTATTTGTATGGGGTTCATGTGGATGTCTTCACCGATCACAAGAGTTTGCAATATGTGTTCACCCAAAGAGACCTTAATTTGAGGCAAAGGAGGTAGTTGGAACTTCTCAAGGACTATGATATGAGTGTCCTTTATCACCCCAGAGGGGTTGAGGGAGTTCACAAAATGGGACAAGGAAAACGTCCCAATTGTGAAGTAGAAGCATCATTACTTGAAAATACAAAATCCATTGGGAGACGCTCTCTTTCTTCGTCAGAAGCAACAAATGCCTCCATCTTGAATGACTCAAATTGCTTGTTTTTTAAACATAAAAAAAAAGTTAATATCAAAATATTATAACAAATAAAATCAAGAAGAATAAAGGACACAAGATCAAAAGAATACCGAGAATGCATGAAAATAATTCTCCAAGAGTGTTGTATAAGTAGGTTGACTCAAATTGAACCAACATAACATCCTCAGAAATGTTCGACGCTTCAATTTTCCAAACTCTTGAAATACGACAAATACCCCTAATGCCCACACATTCAAAGCAAAAGGAAATCTGCCTAAATGATAAGAGGCTTGATTTTTTGATACTTCCTTAACTAGTCGCAAAGAGTTTCTCAAAGAACCAGCCAACCAATTAAATCCTAAAGTACCCCAAGGATAATAATAAGGAAGTTCATTGATATCAATGATCTTCATCAAGTAATTACTTACCGCACAATTTTCAAAATGACCTAATAAACCCTTTAAACTATATACAATTAAGCCAATTTGACAGCATCATTATCACAATCTAAAAAAATGTTCCACCATTCCTAGGATCATTATTGAAAAAACCTCATAACACACTCAATGTAATAGTATGAGTGTTTGGAAATTAACGATTTAAGAGACAATTTGGTAAGGCAGAAACAACAGTGAAATCGCCCACAGAAGAAGACAACCCAGTAATTAATTGAAAAGATTCTAAAGTAAACGAGCATAGGCGATCAAATAAAGTAAACGTTATCATATTAGAATTATCAGAATCAACTTGTGAAAGAAGCATATAGTGAATTAAACTCCAATTAACATCGATTTTTCCTAGTTCCATAAAATTTCCGAATACTCCCTTTTTCAAGAACTACATTTCAGATTTTGTCAAAAAACATTCAAGAATGCTTTTGTAATTAGAATCTCCACCCCAAGCACCCTTCGCCTCAAACCAATGTTCGAGTTTCAAATTTATATTCTCTTTCTACAAAAAGGAAAAAAAAGATAAATACATTATAAATAAGAAAATAATATTAAGAATTTTTAAAAATACAATCAAAAGTGAAACAAGAAATACCTCATTATGAGAAATTAGTTTCTTCGTCTGCTCCATCATTAGGGTTAGGAAACAGATTACAACAACATCTACTAAACAAAAGAAAGAAGATTGTTGGTGTTGAATTAGAGATCGCAGGAAAGAGCCCTATCATTGAAAGATTACGGATTGGAGGAGATAGGAGAAAAAGAAAAGGAAAAGAAAAAGAAGACCTCTATTCTAACAGGGATCGTTACCAGTAGGACAAGAAGAAAAGGGCAAAAAAGTAATTCGCTTAATATATTTGAAATTTTAAGAAGTATTTATTGAAAAAGATATTTGTCAAACAAAAAAATTATTTTTATTTTAATTATGAATCTAACAAACAATTTGTATAAGTTAAAAAAATTAACTTTTGCCTTATAGGCAAGATCTTACACTGCTGAATATAAGTATAACTTATCAGAAACACTAAAACCTTTGACTTAGAGGCAACAACGAGAGTAACTTATGCCTCATGGGCAAGATGTTACAATATTGTGTTCAGTATAATTTTTGAGATACACTATAATTCTTGCCTTAGAGGCAATACCTACTTATGTCTAATGGGCAAGATCTTGTACCTTTGAATGTAAGTATAATTTATTGAACATGTTGTAACTCTTGCCTTTGAGGCAGCAATTACACCAGTGCAAGTAACAAATTAACTTATGCCTCATGGATAGAATCTTGAACCATTGAATGCGACTATAACTTCTGAGACACTCTAAAATTCTTGTTTTTGAGTAAACACTACACCAAGGCCTTGTAAAAACTTAACTTATGCCTTATAGGCAATAGATTGCACTGTTAAATGTAAGTATAACTTATTGTACAAAGTAAAACACTTGTCTTAGAGGCAACAACTATGTCTCATGGGCAATATCTTGCACCATTATGCTAAGTATCTCTTATTGGACACGCCAAAACTCCATTTCCCTAAATTCAATTTGAAATTTTAAAAATTATTTATTGAAAAAGATATTTATCAAAAAATAATCGTATTTTAATTATGGATCTAATATACAATTTGTATAAGTTTAAAAAAAATTATCTTATAGGCAAGATCTTACGCTATCGAATGTAAGTATAACTTATCAAATACAGTAAAACACTTGACTTAGAGGCAACAACAAGAGTAACTTATGCCCCATGGGCAAGATGTTGCACTATTGTGCTCAGTATAAGTTTTGAGCTACACTATAACTCTTGTCTTTGAGGCAATACCTACTTATGTCTCATCAACAAGATCTTGCACCTTTGAATGTAAGTATAACTTATTGGACATGTTATAACTCTTGCCTTTGAGGCAAAAATTACACCAAGGGAAGTAACAAATTGTCTCATGGATAGGATCTTGCACCATTAAATGTGAGTATAACTTATCGAACACTCTAAAATTCTTGTTTTTAAGTAAACAATACACTAAGGACTTGTAAAAAATTAACTTATGTCTTATAGACAAGATATTGCACTGTTGAATATAAGTATAACTTATCGCACATGCTATAACACTTGTCGTAGAGACAACAACTATGCCTCATGGGCAATATCTTGCACCATTGTGCTAAGTATATCTTATTGGACATGCTAAAACTCTATTCCACTAATCCAATTTGAAATTTTAAAAAGTATTTATTCAAAAAGACATTTATCAAATAAAAAAAATTATTTTAATTATGGAACTAACAAATAATTTGTATAAGGTAAAAAAATTAAGTTTTGCCTTGTAGGCAAGATCTTACGCTGCTGAATGTAAGTATAACTTAACAGATACACTAAACCACTTGACTTAGAGGCAACAACAAGAGTAACTTATGTCTCATGGGCAAGATGTTGCACTATTGTGCTAAGTATAAGTTCTAAGCGACGTTATAACTCTTGTCTTTGAGGCATAAATAATACCTACCTCATGAGCAAGATCTTGCATCTTTGAATGTAAGTATAACTTATTGGACATGTTATAACTCTTGTCTTTGAGGCAACAATTATACTAGCGCAAGTAACAAATTAGCTTATGCCTCATGGATAGAATCTTGTACTATTGAATGTGAGTATAACTTATGGGACACTCTAAAATTCTTGCTTTTGAGTAAACACTACACCAAGGCCTTGTAAAAAATTAACTTATGCCTTGTAGGCAAGTGATTGCACTGTTGAATGTAAGTATAACTTATCGGACTTGCTAAAACATTTGCCTTAGAGGCAACAACTATGTATCATTTCACTAAATCTCTATTCCACTAAATTCAATTTGAAATTTTAAAAAGTATTTATTCAAAAAGACATTTATCAAACAAAAAAACTTTTTAAATTTTAATAATGGATGTAACAAATAATTTGTATAAGTTAAAAAATTTAACTTTTGTCTTATAAGCAAGATCTTATACTGTTGAATGTAAGTATAACTTAGCAGATACACAAACACTTAATTTAAAGACAACAACTAGAGCAACTCATGTCTCATGGACAAGATCTTGCACAACTGGTGCAGATGAAGGACAACACAAAAGATGAATCCTTGTTAGGCTTCCTCGATTCATTGCAAACACTGAAATAAATTGAACTTTTGTAAACTGTAACTACACCCTCCAAGCACTTTCTTTATGCTGGAAAGGTTTTTTTGTGCATTACATTATCTACGATCCCCTCAAAAATAGCATCTTATAAACTTTTCCTGTGCTTTACATTATCGCATCAAAAAAACCAAGTCAATCAAGAAGTATTGATTGCAACAGTTCTACAAAAACATAGCCGAAAGAACTTAAACTATTTTTACTGAAATTCCCTCTTCCTCTTTCCAAAATATCTCTCAACCTTTTTTGATGTATTGCTCATTGCATCAGCCCCTTGTTTTTTTTCTTCCATAATCTCATAATAAGGTTGCATACCTCATGCGAACTAGGTCAATATCAATATCTTTTGAAATTTTTCTACCATGAATAAAATATTCAGCATATGCAGCACTAAAAGCTCCACAATCACTCCAAATAAAGGAAAGCATATTATACATGAGTTAAAGGTAAAGTAGTAAATTAGAAAAGTAAAGTAAAAAATAAAGATTTAAGAAATGAATAGAAAAAGATACCAATTGCTTTGTTGTGGCAGGTTATCAACCATTTTAATTTGCAAATCATCACTTTGAGATTTGGCAATGCCCTTATCAACATAAAAATTAGATCTTACCAGGAAGTGCGGTATCAAATTTGTGTAAGGTAACATCACTTTTTTAACACTTGTATCATTAGCAGTTGTGTGGTTGGAGTCATAGACATGAATACACCAATCACTGAATCTGAATACTCCCAAAATCCAGTGTTCCACTTTAGCTTTTCCCCACTAAACATAAATAGAGAACAACACGTGGTCAACCTTGTGTCATGCTACATTTACATCGCAGTAAAATCCTCTAACATACTCCTCAATTTCATGTTCTTTGGGTATGACTGAAAGATCTTTGTCATTTTTCATGAACTCCACATACAGATCAGAAAGCTTGTTATTGAAGATAAAGTCAGTTGAAGTAAATCTCACAAGATCAGTAGGTGTATATTTAGCCTTCTTCCTCAAATAGTAAAAGATAACATCCAAGTGCTAAGAAATAAAAAAGAACACTGAATAAATTTGTACAAGAAAGCAGATCTTTCTTCAACTTAATAGATTAAAAATGTATAAAGTAGCTACAAAAATATGTTCCTACAGGCTGCAACACTTTAACTATTAAATTAAGTACAAGTCTCAGAGAAGTCAGTCTAAGATTTCATGCACGTGCAATTTAAATCTCAAAATTAACAAAATATTGGATTTATTTTTTTTAGATCCAATAGTAACGGGTATCATTAATTACTGTAAATCAAATATAGTCATCTTAACCAGTAACTCTACCACAAGCCAATGGCCTTCCATCAAATTCCTTCAATACTAAGTCAGATAATAAGTTTAGTATGGTAAAAGTAAAAAAACAAATTGCATTCTGCTGCTTATAGGCAAAACTTTCATGATGCAATAATTCCAGAAAAAACACTTAAAGTGAGTAAAGTGGCAGTACCATATCCTTTAAAGGTCGATTACTATGTGCAAGTGACTCGAACCAATCTTTTGTCTCCACATAACATGAGCCAAAAATAAAACATTAGGGGAGATGATTTTTTCCTTCACGATATAGAGTTTTGAAACTTAAAATCATGAAAAAAAACACAATCAGAACATTTACATAAGTGTACGAATAAGAACGTAAAAAGTTTAAAGTGAGTAAAGCTATCATTTTGTCTTATTCATCCCACCATAGATGAATGTCCAAAACTCTTGGGTCAAAGACGACATGGAATCAAATTTTATCAATGTCGCAAGTGAAAGGATGGTTGACATCAAAAATACACTTGGATGCTCCCCAATCAAAAACTGTCACATATAGAGATTTGACTAATTTCTCTGTAAATTTCTACCGAACCAATTTCTTAGGACTGACGTCTTTTACTCTTACTTTTGTAGCAAGTGATCTAGAAAGTCCAATCTCGGTCATCTTTGTATTCGTCAATTCATCATCTTCATAACGAATATTCAAAGCAGTTACTAGTGTGGTATATTTTTTTCCTAGTGTATAATTTTACTTTCAATAGAGAGACGTCAAGTTCAGTATTTGATTGTTCATCATGCTGAAAAAAATAAAAAAATAGATTAAACTTGGAACTGGAGGCAACTTCCAAAATATACTAGTGAGAATATATTAGATTACTAGTATAAGCAAATTGAAGTAATTTTAATTCATATTAATTATCACACTGTATATATAGTGTAGGGTGGTTATGTTCTTTTGATCAATACATTATTGGTGTTGGTGAATTAGGACTCGAAAGGTGAGGAAAGACCTGCAGACTTCGATGGATAGATCACTTAAGGCCAAATATTAAAAGAGGAAACTACACAAAAGAAGAAGATGAAATCATCATAAAACTACATGTTCAACTTGGAAATAAGTATGTTTTCTACTACATGTTTAATGGAGAAGATTTAGTCTTAATTATTTTTTTTAATGTTTGTTGATGGTCTCCTCGCAATGATAGTGGAAGTTGACTCTAGTTTTGGACTTTCTTAGTGTCAGCGTCTAGTCATATTGATGTTTTTTAATTGGTCTGTGTATTTTTTGGTGGATGTGAACAATTAAGAAAATTTCAAATTAGTATTACCACCTAATCTCTTTGACTCAGATTTCATATCCTTTTCTTGTGTTTAGAATTTAGATTTTGATGTATGAGCATGACCTTTTTGTGTTTGCTTTGTTCTATTATGCTGATGTGTATTTGAAAATTAGCAGGGTGTTCAACAGTTTTACTATCAAACAGAGTGGTTTAGCCCTGAACTTGTACATAGAAGTTGTAGATATCAGGTAATCGAATCAGGCTCAAACCAGTAGTGACTCAACCTAGACATAATTGGAGAACGGGAAATACCTACTCACAGATAGTAACAATATTACAAGATGTACTGAAGGCAACTATTTTGATGATTACATACTATAGAGAACTCTGGAAAAAGGAAAGAGTGAAAATAATACAAGACTAAGGATCAAGTTTTTCTTTCAACACTAAATCTTTTCACTTGCACAAAGCTTGAGGAGCTAGAGTAGAATATTTTCACTCTTAACAATATTTTCAGTTGAGGATAAATGCATGAAGGCAACAAGATTTGTGTTTGTCATCCTTGTGAACAGATCATGCTAATCTTTTCTATATTATTTTATTTTATAGGATGTCATTAAAAGATCAGACGTGGAGACAAGAAGAGTAAATATTAGTTCCTATAGTTATGTTTCATGTTTTGTTTTCCTTTTCTACTGTGGGGATTAGTCGTACTTTGTAACGTTTGACAAGATATGACCCATTTGCCTGAAGAAAGAAACAAACATTATCTCTGCAAGCTTAGAATACTCGATATAAACGTTTTAAGATATTTATTGTTTGAAAGTCATAAAAAGGAGGAAACAATAAATTAGCATTAGTTGTTTCGTGTTGCCCTGTCCAAAGTCTAGAATTTGAAAATATAGGTTTCTCTGCTCTCTTACTTTCAAAACAAACAAGAGAAAACAGTTACTTTTCACTATCTTCTACACTTGCTCATTCCTATTCCATTTCCCTTTTCTTGCTTCTTTTTTATTTATTTTTAATAATCATGGTCTTTTCCATTCTCTTCCTCTACCTAATTTACCCCCAAAATGAAATATCCACGTTCTGCTCTAAGATGACAACAACGAATGGTAGGAAAGCTTATCCTTTATTCAACCAATCAATTATGCCTCAAGCCCATCATTTCAATACTAGACAATTTGACTTCTACGGAAAGTTAAGAGACCAAACCTAAAATTAAAGTTTCTATTTCTCATACACATTTCAGTCATCCCTATGGACTAACCAAGTAAACATCATAATTAATGTGAGTGTAATGTTCAAATAAGATAACTCCTCCGTTCTAGTTTATCTCTCACTATCTTCTTGTTGGTCCATTTCAATTAAAAATGATATATTTTTCTATTAAGAAATATTTTTGATTTGTAAGCTTCTCAATTCACCCCTAATGAGAAGCTTTATAGCCAGAAAAATGTTATACTGGCATGTTTGAGACTAAAAGATTCAAAAAGTTTAGTAGTCATAAAAAGTCTGTTAACCTGATGTGTATTTGAAAATTAGCAGGGTGTTCAACAATTTTACTACCATACAAAGTGGTTCAGGCCCTGAACTTGAACTTAGAAGCTATAGATATCAGGCAACTGAATCAGGTTCAAACCAGAAGTGGCTCAATCTCGTCTAGTGATTCACGATACCTGAATAATATGGCAGTGTCTCAATCAAGACATAATTGAAGAACGGAAAATACCTACTCACAGGCAGCAACAATGTCACAAGAGCTATTGCTTATACAAGATTAGATTTACTGGCTAATAAATGTTATGAAATTGAGCTACTACATACCCAATTTAGAATTGGAGACAGCTTCCAAAAATATACTGGTGAGAATATATTATATTACTAGTATAAGCAAATTGAAGTAATTTTGAAAACTACCACAAAGAAATAAAAGAAACAAAAAAACATATACTTTTTGAAACACCAACGAACAACTAGACTCATCTGTGCAACACTTATAGATTGTTCATCTTGAGAACATTTAACAGCAAGAGTTGTTGGCAAACTAGCAGGGGGTGCAGATAGAGTTGAAGCAACACCCATGATTATTGAATCAACACTGTCATAGTGTGTAGTTCCCTCAACAAATTCTCTACTACCAGAATTATATTGGCCCAAAGCGCCACACACATCCATTCCTTCTCCAACAACATCATTAACACCTATGTTGGAGACATTTTGCCTGTCTGCATGTTCAGATTCCTCAAGAATTTTTATTTTGGTAGACTTCTCCTCTGGAGTGAAAGCACCATGACAAATTATGTTCTCTCTATCAACACTGTCAAGCTGTTATTGAATAATATAAAAAAATTATATTGCATCACTTTTAAAAAATAAAATGTGTTGAATCCATAGAATTCATGACACTTAGCTTAAGTATAAAAACTTAAGCATCATTGATAACACTTTGTAAAAATTTAGGTGATGTACAGAAAAAATTATACTTACATATTCGTCATCTTTTGTCAGCTTGTCAACGTCATCACATTGTTTAGGATTCATTGCTTCATCAACTCGTTCAGCTGGTATAGTATCACCAACATTTGACTCTCCAGAAATATCTCCATGAGGAAGCACATTGTCAAACTGAGGGCGTGGAGATACAGGGGAAGAATCAAAACCAACTTGAGTCATTTCTTTCAAATCTTCATCTGATTTAGCCTTCCCTAAGAACAATTTTTTAATTTCTGCAAGTTTCGACTTCAAATACTTATGCTCATTCAAGATCTCTTTAAAAATTTTGGAAGATGTTCTCTGAAGTTTCTACACGTAAAAGAGATGAAAATGTTACAAATACCAATTTGAACAAATAGTTTATAAGCTAGATCAGTGTTCAAGAAGCAATGCATACATCAAGTCGTTCATTTATAGCATCAAATCTCTTATCATAACTATCTTCTTTATTTGGCAGTTCATACTCAAGTGTGAATGCCTTAAGTATCGAAGATTTTGATTTTTTGCCTGGTTCAAAAAGCTTCACGATTGTTTTGTAGTGTGGGTTATTACATGATCTGTAATGTAGCATAAGAGGATAGCTTTCAACTGATACTATTTCTATTTTACTTTTTCTATACTTGGGTAAAATATCCCATGTCCATACCATAAAAGCATATGGAAAACCAACAAGTTGGTATGATGTTGGACGACTATTTATTTTCAAAGCATTTTTCAATGAATTCAGAGTTTTATCAAAAGACAGCTCGCCCAATCCAAATTGTTCACATAAATGCTCATCCTCCAGTAACATAATATGCTTAGCACCAATGACCTTTTCGTCTTTATCACCCAATAAAACGCGTCCTAGAATATACAATTCAGCAAGCTTGACTGCGTCTGTATCTGTTTGAACTTCATATTTCCTTGTTTCCATAAAATATTTCAAATCCTTCATCTTTAAACTTCCTTTTTCCATAAAAATAAGTGTTAAGCAGATGACTACATAATTTCTCCTTCTCCCTAACAGTTGTTTTATGGCAAAAATGTCGGCTTTCGAAAAATTGACTTAAAGCTTAGAAAAATCAATTTTAAGAAAAAGAAAGAAAGAGTCGCCACTTAATTT
>JBCEWC010015039.1:0-13988 GCA_038996855.1 Solanum aculeatissimum
ATCACTTATTTTCATATATTTTAGAAGTCAATATTATAAATATAATTAAATATTAATTTAAAGAAAATTGGTGAAAAGACGATTCAATTTAAAGCATAACATTTTAATGAAGGGCAAAAAGTTCAAACAACGTTTCTAAGGGTCTTCACATTTTTAATATAATATAGATATAGATATAGATAGATAGATATAGATATAGATAGATAGATAAATAGATACATATTCACTTGATAAATAAATAAAAAATTACGCGATAAAGCAAAATAAGTCATATTTTCCCAAAATAACAACAATTTAAAAAGTTACAATATTAAATCAGAACAGAAGAACCAGGAATATGAAATTGAAAATTTGAAGAACCAGGTTCTTACGCTTAAGAACAAGAAGGCAATGTACAACGTCAAATAATTTATGATAAAATGGACAATGCATGCACAATGACATATACTATTTCTCATATCACGTACGTATATTATTCTATAATGTATACACCCCATACTGTATACTTTATATACTACTCCAAATATATGCACCGTATATCATTCTATATAAACCTATATACACTATTTCTCATACCATATACATTATAAATACCACTTATACACCATACATATACCCCTTAATTCAGTAAATAAATTACTGTCACTTTCTATTTTACTTTATTATATTATTTCTCTTTCTTCACCTTTCTTTTAAACAGGTAAAAATGGAACTAATACATCCTCTTCGTGGTTAAATTAGACTAAGTTTAGGAACTATTTTCGAATAGATGTTAAAGGATGTTCAACCCTTCTTCCTTAAAATAAGTAGAACCTTAATCCAGCTAGAATATAACTCCCTCTTATTCGATTTATGCCACGTACTTTCCTTTTTTGGTCTATACTTAAAAATATTTCACATTTCTATAATTAGAGAAAATAATTTAAAATTTTCCTATTACCCTTGATGAAATGGTTTATAGTCATATAAATGCTTATTGTTAATTTTAAACTATATATTTCAAAAGGCTTCTTTTTTTTTTCTTTCTAAACCTTGTGTCAAGAAAAATTGTACCATATAAATTGCAACGAAGGAAGTACTAGTTTAACAAACTTATAGAGTTTTACGTTTCCAATAATTCCTAAAATGCCTTAAAAATAGGCGGTGATTCTGAATCCTTGTGATGGCTGAGTAAACAAGCAATAAGTTGTGAACTATATTTTGACCAATTGAAAATAAGGTGCCATAACATGGTGACTTTGATATAGATTACGTTTACTTGAACTATATTTATTTCAATTAAGCATTTTATTACATGTTTTACTTGTTTGTGACAAATTACTTCACACTTTGTATTTGCACAGTCCTATATACTGTTCACACAATTATTTGTTACTGCTTTAACAAATATCATCACAGTTCCCTATCCAGTCTTGATCTACATATATACAAATTGTACATGTGAATTGGGCTTTGTAGATTTTTAAACCTTCTTTCAAAATTCTTTTTTTCTTAAAAAAAAAATCAGTATACGAATATGACTCCGTGCCATCTCACAGTTACTCAATCCATTCTCAAAATTTAAGAAAATCCTGTACTCCTAGAAAACTAGGTCATGTTGCATATACCTTAGGTTAGACAATCAATGACATTGACCCTACAAATTAATAGGAAACCTCTCTTAGCTTTATGTCAATGGGTTCTGAAACAAACGGCATATCTTTTGGGTGAGAAGTGATAAAGATGATCCAAAAGTTAGGCATCAACAGATTGGCAAAAAAACATCTGGGGTCATTGACAACTTTGTTATATATTCTAGAAAACAAAACACTTAACAAATGAGTAGTTGGGTTGAATTTGGACGAGTTAAATTAAGTTGAGTTAATAAATAGACGGGTCAAAAATTACTTGGGATAAAATAACTCAATCCGTCTAATTCTTACTAAGTTTCAACAAGATTTTCATAAGCTAACTTGTGCTATATACCAATCCAAATTTTTATGGACTAAAATAGATTGAGCTTACAAAAGACCTGCTCAAACTTAAACAGATTAAACAAATTGGGTGAGTTGAATTTGATTTTATCACCCTTTTCATATACACCATGAAAACGTGGGAGAGGGTTAGATCTATAGCCTTCTCAGTCGCTCTTCTAGAAATCTTGACATTTTTGGGGATGCGAACTAGATATCCAATTTTCTTTGTGAGTTGTGTGTCTAGAATGAGGTTTGGGGTTGGAGCAATCGACAACTCCATCATACTTCATTCCAGTTTCCAATGTAATTTTTTTGTAATTTTTAATTTTTCAAATAAAATTTACTAAAAATCAAAAAGTCAAATTTTACCTTAAAATAGATATCTAAACATAAAAAAGGCATAAAATGCGGAAAAGGATAAAAGAAAATTACACCCGTGTCTATTGTTAAAATATGGAAAAAGGTGTCTTAAATTTTATCCCATTCTTTTAATATCTTTTATTTGATCAATGGTATATTTTTAAAGTGACTTTGTAAACCAACTACTAGTACGTGACTTCTATATATATCTCCACATTTGAAAAAAAAAAATCCAATGCCATAAGCAACACAAGATTTCTTAATTCTTAGCCATTGTCAATAATAATATATTCAGTGAAATCTACAAAGTAGGATCTGAGAGAATAAAGTATATGCAGACCTTACCACTACCTCATGAAGATAAATAGATTGTTTTTGAAGGACCATCAACTCAAATGTATCCACGCCAAGTAAAAAAGAAAAATAATAGATATAGAATAATAGTTAAACAAAGATCAATGTCAATTCTACAAGAACAAACAAAAAAATAGCAAAATTATAAAAAATCAATAACAACATAGTCATAAAAGAATGGTTAATCCTATGGCAAACCTAAAATCATCACAAAACAAGACAACATTTTACCTCTACTGACATTCTACCCTAATACGTGACCACCATTCCTTTCTATCTAATGTAGTCACGTCCTCAGTGATATGAAGTTGAGTCATATCCTATCTAATCACCACTCCGATCTCCAATGCTTTTCGATCTACCTTTACCCTTCTACTATAATGACCCTGAAGGTCATTTTTGAAAATTTCAGTCAAATTACTGTTTTACCCCTTCTAAAAGTTGCTTCAGGTCATTTTTGATTGAGTTGAAAAGTCAAATTTCAAAAATCTTATAAAAAATTGGAGTTCTGCAAAAGAAAGTTTTTAAATTCTTAAGTTTGAAAATTTTGAGTATTGGAGTCATTTTGAGTTTCGAATGTCGGAATTTGATTCTGTCGATTCCATTAGCTCTGAAATATTGACACTAACGTGGTGATCCATGTGGGGTTAGGACCCTCTGCTTCTATCTGGTCAGCAACCCATCTTATCAATGTTGCTCGACGGTCTGGGTCCCTCATCACGCCCAAGTCTCGAGTCTGCTCCACTCTTCGATCGAACTCAATTGTGGATCTAAGAGCAGAGAACTTGGGTCCAAAAAACATCCAGCGGATGGTCTCCTCTGATATATCCACCTGTGGCCTCTCAGCATGACCTCTTCCAATCTCGGTTGGGCGAGAGACTTATTTCCCTTGGGAAGAGAGCTATGTACTGTGACGACTTAGGAGGCAAAAAACGCTCTCACCAATACCAGTGAGTATCTCCCTACTGGCTATGCTAACCACTGGAGTCTGTAACAAACTTAGTGTCCTCAAGCCTTGGGACACTATCGAGTCCTGTAAGGATGACTCGTGGCTCCTCAAAGATAGAACGAGCGGGTCAGCCATGCTCATTCTGTTGTATGTCCTCCTCAAAGATAGCCCGCATGCTCCAATGCACCATCTGCTGGCTCGGGTGTCTGCTGAAGTATCTGGTACTCGAAGGCCTAAAAATAAGGTGGATTCTGAGCCCTCCCTAGATCCGGGCTCAAACCCTCCCTCGAAAGAGGTCATCTGAATGTTACTACTGACCCTGTCACCTTCCTCGTCAACCTGGGGAGTGTGGACCATGATCGTCTGCATGGTGGTCTGCCTAGTAGTAGCCCAAGTCTGTCGTGGCTCGGTGTCTTGATCCGGCTGAACACCGAGCTCCTATATAGATCCACTAGACTTGGGGGCATACTTAGAATCAGTGGACTCATCACGTAGGCGATCCCTCATGGCCCTGATATCATCTCTCCTTGGTCGTAGAGCCATGGTACCTGAAAAATCATATTCACAAAACCAATTAGTCCCATGAATTAGCAATCAAAAATAAAAATAAAAATTGGACTGGAAAAATAAGGGTCTATAAGTACCTTTTTATGAGTCATATAATAAACTATGAGCCATAAAAGGGTCTCGTGAATACAGTGTTCAGCAATTTTAAGTCACAGGTATAATCTATGAGACCAAACACGACTCATGGAATAGTCTACAAGTTGTGGACTGTGTCATAGATGTGGTACCAGATTAGGTATCACATAGGTGGGACTCTATGAGAGCTATCTACGAGTCGTGGAATAATCTACGACTCGTAAAAGGTCTCATTTGATGGAATCTTAGAAACTTTAGTTTCTAGAACTTTTCATGAGGGGTAACTACGTAGAAAACTCTCGTGAACCTATTTCCAGACTCTGAACTTTGCCAAGTCCATCATACGAGTCCCCAAACAATCACTTTTTCAATAATTTACTAGCATCACAGTGAAGTCACACACTCCACATAGTTTTTACATCCATCAATTTCAATTCCCATATGCATTTACTTAAAAGCGACCCTATCAAGAGCAATTTAATATGTGATCCTAAAGGTCCAACCTATGTTCAAATGTTTAACCATACAACACTTCAATTCAATTCAATTTAATTGGATGGTCTAAACATTGTGAGCATGAAATTGGCTACCCAAACATTTTCTGACTAACTAGTTCAATCCTAACCTCGGCAATTATATCGCTATCACGATAAATTACCAAAATTAAAATATCACGAGTTACCCAATGCCACAAACTTCCACTCAAGTCAATAATCAACAAAATATTTACAACTAATTCGATAAATTTAGGCTTTAAGGACCAAAATCTTACCAAAATGATGTAACTTTGGTTGAAATTAGCAAAGGGGCACAAAGAGGGGTCGAAAAACCCTAGAACGAGGTTCGCCAGAATTGTCACCAGAAAATGGTTAGGGTGCCGGTCACGGGGGTTAGATTTATCGTAGTGTTGGTTGGTAGGGTATTTGGGAAATGTTTGGATGAAAATGGGGTCAAAATTATTTTGACCCCATCTATATATCAAATTGGGTCAGTGTTTAAAGTTATTAGGTTGGGCCTTACAAAATCCTGATTATGGGCCGTAAAATATTCCACGACTCATAGATTGCGTTCTCGTATGGTCCTGGAACCCTAAATTGAGACTTGTACTCTATGATACCTTACACGATTCATGGATTTAGACATAACTCATACAAAAGGTTTCGTAAAGTACTTCTGACACTTAGCTAAAATTAGAAAACTTACTTGGGATCCATGAGCCCCATTCACGACCCATATTTTGATATACGGATTGTCAAGTTGGCTCGTGACTGGTATGCACATATATTTGCTCACTGGAAGGTTCTATGAGCTAGTATACGAGTCGTATAATGAAGTACAACCTGTATAATCAGTCGTACAATAAGATTTTTATCCCAACATGGCCAGCTTGGTCTTGCACCTACAAAACGTGCATAAACACATTGTTACCCTATATGCCACCAGTCCATTGTTCAAAATTTACGAGAAAAATTACTAAAAATAAAAAGCTACCTAGCATTCTAAAACTAAAAATAAAATAACAACTATCCTATTATATCAAATAACTTGGGTTACCTCCTAAAAATAAAAAGCTACCTAGCATTCGTGGAAGTTAGTTTTGTCAAGGCATGAATTATCCATTTAATAAAATGATTAATTATGTTGGTTATTTAGAAGGACTTGTGCATGACTTTGATTATAGATTCTATTACCTATGACTGTGGAAGAGCTTAATGAAGTTTTCATTTGAGTATTTGGGTGTAGAGTAAGAGGCAATCTGTTGTGGAGTTTTGGCTAAGGAATAATAATGATAAATAGGTTAGGAAGAATTTACAATGGTCTGGGTATTAAAGGGTTTGAGCATTTAGGATTGGATTATGAGTATGAGTGAAATATTTGAATATCCTAACAACATTATGTGTGGAAACAAAATGAGACAATACCTATAGGTCCTTGGTTCACAATTAAAGATTGTATAGATTTTTTGCTTTAAGTTTATATGTAATAATGTAAGATGGGATGGCTCGGCACAAAATTATGAAAAATTATCAATTACCTTTCTAAAGATTTGGTTTAGTTTGGATGATAAACAATGATATATGAGATATTCTACGTTTTATGTTAGGTTAGATTGTTCAATCATGGCAAGTGGATCCTGGCTGTTCTGCAAAAATGACTTATAATTCTATATGGTTATTAAAGACTTTGAGTTAGGTGAATACTGCATTGTGGATGAAAGTTAACCTAGACTGTCATGACAAGTTATGTAGACCTTTAATGGTGAATAAAGGTTATGCACTTTATAGTATACAGAATTCTTGAGGTAGTTAAGAGTTTATTTAAGCTTTGACATAAGGGTACGGGTGTTTGGATGGATGCTGAGGCATGTTATGTGAATGGTTACATGTAGTTGAGATTGATTTCTGACTTAATAGTTATAGCTCATGGGAAAAAATAACATTAGGTTAAAATTAGTGTTATTAACATTGGGTAAGATCAGTTTTCAATATGGAATGCTTAGGATTGACTTGAGATGGATAGTAACACTTTATCTAGGGAAAAGAAAAGTCGTAGTTTAGAGCTACAGATAGTGACAATGTAGTTTCCAAGGAATTTTAATATTTATAATGGTTTTGGGAGCATGAGAGAAGGATTCATAAGGCAATGATACTTTATTGGTATCAGATTTGTCGGTTTCAGATGTTGGATTATGGTGAATATTTTTTATTTTGATAAGTTGACTATGTTTTGAGCTATATGGGTAATCAAATAAGGGATTATATGTAGAGAAAGGTCAATAGGTGGGAACCAAATTATAACTGAAAGAGTTATAACCGTAGATGTCACAGGGGGAGTGTTGTGTGTAAGGTAAAAAGGAAATTTATAATTAGGGTACACAAGTGCACTGCATGTGCGAACCTAGTTAAGAGTGCTTTTATAAGAACTATCATGGGAAAAATAGTCTTTCAATAGTCTTGGCATTTATCCTATTATTGAGGACCTGTTTCAACTATATATGATTGACCTTGAGGATTATTGGGCCAATTTTTATCATTTTCAGGAGCTTTTTATAATCGCAACTACTATTCTAGTGTTCCGATAGTATTATCGATGTTTTATATGTTTGAGAGTATCATTCACTAATTGGTGACCCTATTATTACCCCTTTTGGTTCCGATTTATTTTGTTCTCTCTCATGAATATTCATTGTCTAAAGATCATATTGGTATAGCTTAAACTCGGGGGAGGATTATGTTATGAGAACGAAGATGATTAAGGTTGTGGCATATGCACATTACGAGGATGTAGTGGTTGGTTTTGATTCGCTGCTAGTTTTGACTGGTATTAGTTTTGCATTGCTCCGTGGTTATGAGTGAAGGAATTTATCTAGGAGACTATGTTGTGTTTGGAGAATTTTTGGTTTAGATTAACTCGTGGGCTATGCCATCATTTTGCAATCACCCTTTTGGATGGTTTGATTAGATTTTGATGGATACTACAGTCACTCGTTTTCTTAGAGACACCATGGAGTAGGTGCTATTGATTTAGAGTCAATTGTTGGAAGCCTAGAGTTGTGAGAATAGTTATATTGATAGACGGGTTTGAACTTTTGAGTTTATGGAGGATGATTATGTATGGTTGAGGGTTTCACCCATGGAGGATGTCATGAGGTTTAGGAAGAAGGGCTAGGCTCAGCCCTAAGTATATTGGTCCATTTGAGATCCTGGGATGAGTGGGAGAGATGACCTTCAGACTTGTCTTGCCACCTAGTCTATTTTTTATGCATCTAGTATTTTATGTCTTAATGTTAAGACATTACATCCCATATGAGTCTTATGTGATTCCCCCTGATTCGGTGGAGTTGAGTCCAGATTTGACCTATGAGGAGCCAGTGACCATTTTGGATAAACAGGTTAGGAAGTTGAGGACCAAGGAGATAGCGTTGGTGAAGGTTTAGTGGCAGCATCGACCCATGTGAGAGGCCTCTTAGAAGATCAAGTATAATATATGCATCTGTTACCTCATCTCTTTGAGACTTCAGGAAAATCTTTTGGCTTATGTTCGAGGACGACTATGATTTTTAGTGGTGGATGATGTAATGATCCTGAAGGTCATTTTTTATATTTCTGATAAAATTACTAATTTACCCCTGCCAACAATTGTTGCGAGTCGTGTTTGATTAGTTTTGAAAGCCGGTTTGTGAAAATCTTGTAAAATATTGAGTTTTTTCTAATGATTTGAGTTTTGAATGCTTAAGTTGTTTAATTTTAAATTTTTGAGTCATCTAGAGATTCGAGTCTCAAAATGAAATTTCGTCGATTCTAACAGTTTTGAAATATGAAAATTGGCCTAGGAAGGTTGCCAAAATCAGATTTGGAGTTGTTATGTGGATTTTGGGTCCAAAGTTGGAAATTGAATTAAAATTAACTTAAGTTTGACCTTGGTTAGCATTTTAAGTTCAGATGCTCGAATTGGATTTCTGATGGTTCCATTGATTCTGGGAGACGATTTTAGTGCTTAAATGAGTTTTGTCGTACTTTTTTAGTGTTTCAATAGTATTTTGATGTTTCAAATGCCTTAAGTTAGTTTAGTTGTAATTTATCGAATTTCGGTTCAATGAGACCTTGAATTCGAGTTTTGATGATTTTATTGAGTTTGGTGCGTTTAATTTAGTAGGATTTCATAAATGATTTGTATTTATCGAGTTTTGAATGAATTTTGAGAGTCCATTTTGTGATTATATTTTGTGTAACTGCTAATATATAGCGCCTGAAGCCCATAGCTTCACGTTTGTGGCCTTCCATTCATGTTTGCGGAGTGTTGGTATGCTTACCTCCACATTCATGAAAAGGGGCTTCGCATTTGCAGAGTAATGGATCAGTTAATCTTCGCATTTACAACACACCCTCCTATTCATGGATTGTCAAGAAAGGTGTACTTTGCGTTCATGGAGGTAGTGGTTGCATTCGCGAAGAATAAAGGTGACCTAGTACAATGTGATTTTTAAGTGACAACTTTGGTTCATTTTCACAATTTTTAACATTTTTGAGCTTGGAGTAGGCGATTTTAAAGTAATTTTTCATGGAAAAACTATTGGGTGAGCTATTTTTAACCATTTTCTTCAATTTTTATTGATTAGATTGTGATTTTAACATCAAAATTGCACTTTTCAATTGAGAATTTGGGGATTTCATGAACTTGAATATTTTAAAAGAGAATGGTGATTGAGGTCATTTTGATTTCTTTTGCAAAACGATTTTCACCATTAGTTACCTAAAACCTCAAGGAACATTTCTATTGTAAAAAGTTTTAGATTTTCATCTCGTTTTTCGATACTAAAATTTTGGACCATTTTGTTTCCCTAAATCGCATAATTTTGATGTTGTTGCCTTTGAATTGTGATTGTGAATTCATTTTCAAATAGATTGTGGCACTTTGGAGTATAATCAGAAGGGGGAAGCTCTAGCTTTGGATTGAATGTGACTTTGTTGGCTAAGGCTAGTGTATTTCTAACTTATGGTTAAGTGTGTTGAACTTTGTATTTTCTAATTATATGGTTGATATGAAATGTACATTGATTCAATTATGAAATCTCACGATATAGTTTATGAAATGGAATGAGGCACAATCTATGATGTGTTAATGTAAAAATTTGGATTTGAAAAATGATATACGTGTTGTGAATTGATTATTGATGAATAATAATGTGTTTGTTGAGCTACATTGTGTGGAATTATGTGCTTCATATCTCATTCACTTATCCGTTATGTATATGCTCATTTGCATTGGATTGTGGAAATGAGATAAAAGAGTGATATTGATTATTTGGGACTGAGGTTTGTATCGGTCGAGGTTATTGAGAGAGACATTAATATTTGGGATTGAGATTTCTATTAGTCATGATATTGCTGAGATCATATTCTAGTGGCTGAGGTCATTTCCTACGTGTGATATTGCCAAGGTCATTTTGGATGGATACAAGCTCTAGTGAGACCCCAATGGGTTGCTGCCTGAGTTGATCAATAGATGTGTATCGTAGGGCAAACATGTGTCATGATTATTTGTCATTGCATTGCATATTTCTGCACTTCACTCATGATTGTCTTATAGGTGAAATATTGTATGTATAAATGTCGATGTGTATATATAAATGTCGTGAACTGTTGCTCTTGTTGACTATGATTCCTTGACATTTGTGATACTAATGGAACTATATAAATCAATGTGTGTGTGTATGTATATATACTTGTGTATATTGTGTGTGATGAGTTTTCCTGCGTTAAGGTTTGCAGTTTCGAAGGTATGTGGTTGGGATGGAAAGAGTATTTGCGTTATTCATTACTTTACTTAGGCTTAGATTATATTTTTTGGGTACCATGTTGTTGGGTACTCACCCTTGCTTTTACACTTGTGCAGGTATTGAGCTCAATTTCTCCTAATCTCTTCCCACCTTATTGGTCTGAGCTTTGGGACAGTCTGAAAGGTAGCAGTTAGCTCTTTTCGGTGGACCTTCAGACTTCTATTTACATAATATTTTTGTTCTATTTGAGAATCAAAGACATTGAGACTTGTATAAATTTCTTCAAATTTTGTTAAATAGTGGCTTGCACATGTAGCAACAATTTTGAGGATGGTTTTAGATTATGGCTTCTGTTCCCGATGTTTATCTCTTTGTTATTTAGATTGTATTATTGCACTAGCTTCCGCGTTATCTTCTTATTTTCTGTTTAGGCTGACTTGCGTCGGTGGGTTAAAGGAAAGTACTATCACATCCAATTTTGGATTGTGACAATGGTAGTCTTTATTTTTTGAAATTTATTTTGTAAGAAAGTACAATACTAGTTGGATAGATATGGTTCTTTACTTACTCTTTGAAAAACTTATATAGCTATATGTATGTATGTTTTTTGATATATGATAAATGAAAGAAAAATTTTGTTGAACCTTCCTTTTTTCTCAAAAATGATTTTCTAAATTCCAACGGTTGCTACATCTCATCCAGTTCTTTGGCATGTCTAAACAATTATAATTATTTGAAGGGAAAAAAGCAATAATAGGAATAACTAAGTCTCAATTCATGGAGAATCTTAGTAGCAACTCTCACCTTATCGGTGAGGGTTTGATTCCCTATATTGTAATTTTTCTCCCCATTTTCCCTTCCCCTACCACTAATTAAAAAAGAAAAAGAAAACAAAAGAGCCTCATTTCATAACTAGTGCGTTATCATTATCCCAATCTTGTATGTTATTTAGCACGTTCAGGTTCCACTAGTACATCTTTACAAACTAGCTGAGATAAAGCCTGAGGTAGCACGGTCCAAGCGCAATATTAGTGTATTATAATATTTTTTTTAAAGGTTGATTTATAACTTTTGTCTTGTAAATAGGATGTTCTTTAGAAATAGCAAGTATGCGTTATATAACTATAAAGATATTATGATATGAAAATATAAATTTATCTCGTATGTAAAAAATAATGATTTACCAGAGATATAAAGAAGAATATGAAATAGGAGAAAACGTGCAAATGACCATGTTAATGTGAATAAGTTTTTTAAATTTTTTTAAAGTGATTTATGGAAACATTAACACTTTTAATTATTGATAAATTATAATTTTAGTTACTATAATTTAAATTAGATATATTTAAATTTTAATTAATTATAATTTGAGTTAAATACATGATATGCATTTTTTTCTTCAAAAAAAAAAAAAAATAGCTTCACAAATTATCAAATATTAAATCATTCAATTGTCAATATGTTATGTTAAGTGTATATTGTTACCCAATAACATAATTTCTAATATAGCTTAAAAATAAGTTGTTTTTAATTTAAAGTTTCTGTTTTAAATGTAGTAAAACTTTTATGAGGGTAAAAGTTTTTGAATAACTTGTCACATAATTTGTGTTTTATTTTATTTTGTAAAAGTGTTGTCGAAAAGTTTGGAAGAATCCTTTTAACGTTGAAATTGAACTAGCTTTTTTCTTGATTTTCACAAAAGAAAAATGAGTTATCTGCAATGTAGATCCAGGTGTCAAGTACAAAAATTAATTTGAAACCATAATTTCAATGCCTACTATTTAATGAGAAGGAGAGTTAATTAAATTAGGATTGTTAATGATTATTGTTAAAAAATCAAATTGAATCACAATTTGAATCAATTAGAAAAATATTTTTGATGTAGTTTTTTATTTTAGTAAAAAAAATTTTTTATAAAAATAACCAAGCCGAATAAAAAATATATTTAATAATTATTTATATATTATTCATAAATGAAATACAAATATTTTGTTAAATTTGAATTTTCTTAAAGTCTTTAGCTATATCATTTATATTGGGAATCTCTTATTAGTGTTTTGGTATATAATTTTCTTGTACCCTCGCACTAGATAGTTCTTCAATAATTATTTTTGCTATAAAGATTTGATCTTTGGTGTATACTGACTTTTATTGTTTAACAAAATCACTTTATTCGTATAATAATAACTCTACTATCATTTAATTGCTTAATTGAATCCACAATAGTTTTCTTGTGGATTGTACATGTATTAGATATTTGTATCTATCGAGATATGTATGCACTCAATAAACTTATTACTTTCAAGTCCAAAAAATAAAAAAAATCAAATTAAATCAAACAGACAATAATCAATCAACGGTTATTTTTTTGGACTTAATTTAATTTGATTTGATTTTAGAAATTAAAAAAAATTAATTAATTAATTTGATTTTAGTTTTTATTGATAACTGATCCAAACTGAATCATCAACATCTCTAAACTAAATAACATAATTACCCTCAATTTGAATTTTGAATCCATCAAGAACATATATTGATACCTCTCTTTTAACTCATATTTTTATATTAAAAAAATTTCAAAAAAAAAAAATCAATCAAGATTTTACAAAACAGTCCCAACACTAAATTAACATGTGAAATTTAGGATCGTTCTACGTTTGGTAGAATGGATTAGAAAAATAATTTCAGAATAAAATGCAAGATTATTTTATATTATATTTAATTAAAAATATTAATTAATCTCAAAATTATTAATTTCACTACTCATATTAAAATAATGGTTAATTATCCTATATAAATGATGATCTATATTCATAAAATAATTTTATTTATCCCATTTTCCGTACCAACTGACTCCGAATAAGGAAAATTGGGGCCCTTGCGACAATAAAAAGTTTGAGATCTAAGTAAGATATCTTGAAATCGATAAAGAATTTTAAGAAATCTGTGACTTAAACTTGGGGGATTCATACAAATTAATGTATTGAAAAATAAATTGTTTGAAACTGCATGGATTTTTTTCATAGTTGCAAGTGATATGCATAGTAGCTTTTGTTTTGAAAAACTATTTTTAATTTCCTGCAGTGAAACTAAAACGTGTTAACTAAAATAAAGAGCAATTCAAATATATAGGAGTGCAAAAACCGAATCGACCGATAAACCGAACCGATAAAAATGTTATTGGGTTATTGTTATTGGGTTATTGGGTTTTTAACGGTTTTAAAAAAAAATATTGGGTTATCAGTTCGTTATCGATTTTTACTATTGAGTTATTGGGTAAACCGATAACCCAATAAAATTATTATAATTTGCTATTTTATCCCTTTGTAAATATTAAATGTTACAAATTTAATAATAAAAGGACACCATAATATATAATACTTTACATCTTTATCTATTTTAATCTTTGATTGACTTAAGTAATAAGTACCCACTTTATAGAGAACAA
>JBCEWC010015040.1:0-13988 GCA_038996855.1 Solanum aculeatissimum
TTATGACTATGTTTTCAAGCAAAGAATGGGTATGACTAAGTTGTGATCACACTATGTCTATGATATGGATCTTTGAGAAAATGATGGGTGTTTACACTATATGAGAAAGTTTAAAGGTGCATAGGATTGATACTAGAGTCGGCGTGGACTATCTCCAAGGATCCATATGCTTTTCTCACACCTATGCAAGAATGGAGCTATTCCTATGCATGAAAGTATGACATGAAGGATTATTTGACTTTTTAGTCACTTATGCATAAAAGTATGTTATGAAGAATGTTTTGACTTTTTAGTCACGTATGGAGAAAAGTAAAGGAAATGATTTGGCTTTTAAGCCCAATTATGCATGGTTATGATGTCAAGCTACTTGTCCTCTTTTCATAGCATGTATATATATATGTATTCTTGTGGGATGATGGCTTAGCACCGAGGGATTGGAGTCAGCATGGACTATCTCTGAGGGTCCATACTCTTTTCCGTCAAACTATGTGCCAAATATAGGTTTATGTTTATGCCTTTTACGAGATGATGATGATGATGATGTTATCAAAGGATTTACGTTTTGCAAGTAGGTCACCTCTTTATCCGTTGTGGGGAAAAAGACGGAGTTTCAAGTTATAGCTCACTTAGTCTTATGTCGATTGAGGTCCCATCTCCTTTATGTTTATATGATTAAGCATTCATGCATAATAGATTTCATGACATATTGGTATACTATTCTTTCTTATAGTCTTCTTTCTATATATGTGCCCTTGACATCTAGTATTAGTTTATAGGTTGATTATGTTCATATGCATTGCATGCCCGCATACTTAGTGCATTATATGTACTAACCCATACTCCTTATCTATATTATCTAACCATGTAGGGACTGGAGACGATATCTATCCACCTCCTGATGGTTGATTTGGATCTTGAGTATCATTAGTGGTGAATCCTATGTTCCAAGGTCAACATCCACCCTCTATCTACCTTTATATATGTTGTTTCTTCTTTACTTTGAGGGTGAGCACGGGACATGTCTTGGCCCCCGTCCTATTCTAGACTAGAGGCATTGTTGGACATCACAAAGACTCCCATATGATTATACTATGTGATTACTTGAGATGATTTGGCTATGTATTATGTATGGAAGAGATAATTATTCTTATGCTATTATGATATGTTTTGATGAGAATGTGCTTATGTGGAAAGTCCCAAGGCCTTTCTTGCCCCTACAGCTTAAGTCATACATACCCGCCCCTTAGAACGTATTTGTTATGTGTTATGTGATTCATGTAAATCCTCTTCCACAATGACATCCCCATAGCTTGAGTCCAAAGTCCCATAATCCCTTAGAATTATGTGTTCCTTGTTAAATTACGTGCTTCTGAACCAATGATGTGTAAGTTGATGCTAAGATGGCTTGATTGAGGACTCTCGGGTTGTTATTCGCCATGTCACATCTAGGCCCTACTCTCGGGTCATGACACTCTTTCTATTCTATATCATTGGTAAAGCAATAAGGTGGCTTACTTAACTTTAATAGACTTAATTACTTTGTGGGTAGAACTCCAAAAAAAGTTTCTCGGGAGGTTCTTTCCTCCCTTGAAGATGGTCAAGCTGAGAAAAAGTATTGAGAACTTCAAACGTATTAAGGGTAAGCCATTACATGTGCATGGTTGTGGTTTCAAAAACTCTTGTTGATATGCCTAAACTACGGAGTCCCAGACCATTTATTATTTCAATACTGTTATATGAGTTTTGATACAGTCAACAAGGGTGTAGCGGATTAGTTCATCCGAAGTGGAATTATGAAACAAATATTTAGTGTTGCATGTGAATTCATGGATGACATAACGAAAATCAACATATCTTGGTATGCAAGGGATGACCTTGTATCTTCTGCACATAGAGGTCCTTATAACGAACCAATCGCTAAGGATCAAGAGAGGAATGAAAATATGGGTAAAATGTTGACACAACTTGATCTCTTGACTAAGCATGTTATAGGAGAAGGCCGGAAAAGTGTCAATGTTATGGGAACTACTAGTGTGTGGTGTTTGATAGTACACCATTTGAAGTTGGTTACAATGAGGAAGTGCATTACATGGGCAACCAAGTGAAGGGTTCTCGATTGGTTTTTCCAAGGCCAATCGAGAATCAAGGTAGGAACAACAATGTTGGTTGGAGAGATCAAGCATGGCCTGAACAACCTCAAGTTGGGGGTTTAAGAGACCGATATAGAGCTAAGGATAGATATGTTCCACTATATAATAGGGTAAAAATTGTTGATCCTATAGTGCGCCTAAACAATCTCCGAACAGAAGCCATGCTAACCTGAATCTTGAATAAAGTTAAGGCCTTTAAGAAAGTGTTGAAAGAGATAAAATCAGACTTCAATGAGTCAAATGGTGACTTCGCGCTTATCTTCTATCAAACACTTTGAGACTCAGCTTGGAAATATCTTATTTCACCTTAATTCAAAGCCAAAAGGTAGATTGTCCAATGACACAGTAGCAAATCCTAAGAGTGGTGACCAACAGTCCTTAGCTATTACTACTCGAAGCAGAAGAATGCTAAAAAATTTGAAGCCTACACCAATTGTTGATAAAGAAGACAAAGATGAAGTGGGTCTAAATTGATGAGAATGTAATTGTTGATGAAAATGGCAAAAGTGATGAGGCTCTTGGCAGCTTCAAGAGCAATGAAAAAGAGACGGTGGGGGATGATGCAGTGAATGTCAAAAGATTATCCCCCAAAAATGCTAGTTCAGTTGTGAGGATGAAAGTGCCTCAGGTAAAGATTGATCCTCAATTCCCTCAGTGGTTGAAAAAGAAGGGGGAGGAGGCTAAATTTCAAAAATTTATTTCTGTGTTCAACTCTCTATCTATAAATGTTCCACTTGTGGAAGCATTGATTGAAATGTTAGGTAATGCAAGATTCATAAAGGAATTGGCCATAAATAAATGGACCCTTGAGTGTGAGACAATCGAGGTGTCTCACAAGTGTAGTGCCATCTTGACGCAAAAGTTGGTTGTGAAGGAAAAGGACCCTAGTGCTTTCACTACACCATGCACCATTAGAGCATCAAAGTTCAATACGGCATTATGTGATTTAGGTGTAAGCATAGATCTCATGCCTTTAGTCATATTTGAAGAGTTGGGGTTGGATACCACTTCAACAATAATAATGCAGCTACTCATGGCTGACCTGTCCATCAAAAGGCAGGTTGGAATATTACATGAAGTGTTGGTGAACATGGACAAGTTCATTCTTCCTGTTGATTTCATGATCCTAGATTGTGAGGTGGACACCGATATGTTGATTATCTTGGGTAGGCCATTTTTAAACACTAGAAAATTTGTTATGGATGTAGAAAGGCGGGAACCTTAGGTTCAGAGTAAATAATGAGGAGGTGGTATTCAACATCTACAAAACTCTGAAGCCGGGATAAGATTCTCAAGTATTGTCAGTGATAAACCAATCAATGGTGACTTGAGAAAAAGAAGGAACTACGTCGTGCCACGACGTCAACTAAGGCGCTGCTTGGGAGGCAACCCAAGGTGGTTAGTAAGCTTTTACTCTTTTAATAATGAGTGTTGATTTGTGCAGGTTGGAAGAAGGATAATTTGAAGTGAATGCAAAAAGGGGAGACCTCAGGGGTCTGATCAGTAGATCATTGAGTTGAGACAATGATCGTTATTTGACCGACTTTCGAGTCATCTGATGACTCTTGAGGTGTTTTCAAATGTAGTGAACTAAGTTGAAATTCAGAGAATCGTCGAATCAGTTGAGTGATGGTCATTTTCACCGCCTTTTACGACCAAGAGAAAGGTTTGCATTCTGTTAAAAAAGGACGTCATTAGCACACTCGGTGTATCGCCAAATGTGTTAGGCGATGTGGTTTGACATTGCCAACCCCGCACGACTGACCAAGCTATTAAGGCTTTCTAAATGCCTTGGTCTTTTCACTTTTCATCTTGATATGCTGCCAAAATATAACACTTTTAATGCTTAAAAACTTGGGATTTTGTGCATTCTCAAAGAGATGTTAGTAGATTTGATATTTATCTTTGTTTGTTTTGCAGGATTTCAGGGTTGGCTTGATTTTAGGTTTGAAGTGTAGATTTGTAGAAATTTTGGCAGTTTACGAGACCCTCTACAAGCTGTGGGTCACTCCACAAGTCATAGAGGGGGTTTAGCTTGATGTTCCAGTAAAGGCGTGAAAAGTGAGTCATACTCTACGAGAGCAGATCATGAGTTATAGACCATTATACGAGTCATAGAGTGTGCTCGTGAAGTGAAGATCAGAAATTGAAGAGCTGCTGAAAGTGGCTCAGACGAAACCCTTCACCGGTCATGGAATCCTACATGGCCCGTAGAAAAGGTTTTGTGAAAGGTGCCAATAGATGCAACTACAATTCACGAGACCCTGATCAACAAGTCGTGAACTGTCTCACAAGCCATAAAAGTTGCTTGTAACTAGCACCGACACAGTTATCCTATTTAATTTCAGCTTTGTATTTTAAGTACTATAAATAGATTTTTAGATTTTTTTATCAGATATACAACATTAAATACGGTACTACTACTGAGAGAATAACAATATTGAGAGTTTGTCAACATTATTTTGTGATTTCACTAATTGAAGTTTGTAATTTCATTGAGATTTTGGATTTTTGTTCATCAATTCTTGTGCGTAAGTAATTTAATTATGTATTCTTCTTGCATGATTTCTAATCACACTCCAAGCTTGCATGGATAAATCCATAACTAGGTTTGTGGGAACCATGACGAACTAACTAAGATAAAATTGGGTAACTTGCAAATTCTTGGATGGTGTTAGGATGCATTAATTAATCTCTCCATTTTAACTATTTTTTAATTGTTGGCCAACGTTAGAACTCGCCTAGTATCACTTTCCCAATCCAAGAGGTGACGAATAGGAAAAGAGTTAAATAACAGAAGTTGATTGATTTCTCTCAACTAATAAATCTACTAGATGTAGTAGGATTATTCTAGGATAAAAGTAAGGGTTAGTAAAGCAACAATACAGAGACTAATCAAGTAATGTGATGAAATTCACCTAGATATCTGATCATGGATTTAGGAGAACATATCTTACATTCCTTTACCTACACACCAAACAAGAGTTGCAAGTAGCCAAGAACACTTAGTTAGGGAGTCATGGGGAACATGTAGCCCTAGTGTTTTTCTCTTTTGATTACAAAGACTTGCTATTTTAGTTTAGAATTTATTTTTACTTGCAAAACCCCCTCTCTTTAGATTTATTTTTCTGTTTCTGGGAAATATTAGGGTATATCGATTCACTTTACAAAAGTTTGTTAATGTGGAGACTACCACATTCCTCGTGGGAATGATCCAAACCCTTGTTAGGTTAAATACTTGATTATGACCACTTCAACCTCCAAGTAGGGGTGTGTGCTGAGCATTAATGTTAGAGTCCAGCATTTTGTGGCACCGTTGTCAGGGAATACGGCTAGACTTGATTAGTGCACTGTGATTTGATAGATTGCTCTTTATTTTCCTAATTTTATGTCTTTTGTTATTTTTGTATTTATATAGGGTTCAGGTGAGCAGTGCATGTCAACTACGAGAAGTCAAGGCACTCATTTGATTCCTTTTGACCCAGAGATTAAGCAAACCTGAAGAAGAATGGCCCGATAATCTTGTAATGTTGAGAATGCAGCTAATGCTGCACTAAATCCAAATGGGGACAATCCACCCATAGTCATTTAACAACTTGAGGGACTTCAAGCCACCACTAATGATTGGAATCAATATCAGCTGAACCCAATGGCTATGGATATTACATGAGCAATAGTGTTACCTCCATTTTCGGATGACACTAAGTTTATCATATCAAGTGGGTTATTGTAGATGCTACAAAATCACGAGTTATTTGTAGGCCTACCGTTAGAGGATCCACACAATCACCTGCACAATGTTGTGTTTGTCTGCAAGAGTGTAAAGGGGAATCAAAATCTATGCATGGATGTCATTGGGCTCCATGTCTTCCCATTATCTCTTACAAGAAATGTGACGCAATGGTTAGCTGAGCTCCCACAAAGCTCGATCACCATTTGGGCTGAGCTACAGATGGCCTTTTTGAAAAGGTACTTCCCCATCTCAAAAAAGTTCAAGCTGGAGCAGGAGATTAATAACTTCGAATAATTGCCTGGTGATTCGATTGGTACTATATGGGAGCAGTTTTCGAAGTGTCTGAGAAGGGTTCTCAACCATAAGATCGTAGATGAATCCCAGGGTAAACTCTTCAATAGAGCCCTTGATGAGAATGGGCAAGCAATTGTCAATACCATTATGGGTGGATCATTTATAGATTACACTTTCCAAGAGATCGTCAAAAGGCTAGAGCGGGTGGTCAAAACTAATCGTGTATTGGGCACAAGGGACAAAGACACCATTAAGAGCTCATTTGCAATTACTACTACTTCGGTGCAAGCACAGGTCAGCGAAAAAGTGATACAGGAACTTGCACAGATTAGTACCAATGTGGAGTGACTGATGGAGCAGAACGCAGAGTAGGTGAATGTCGTCGCTCATCAGCCTGTCTGAGCACCCATGTATGAGGAACCCTATTTTGAGAAAGTTTTTTGTTTTGTAGCTGATCAGACGGGGGGAGGGGGGGTTCTAGCCTAACACCCAGGGGTTCAATCAGGACTACTGGCGCTAAGGGAAATAAAACCACAGTTAGAACTACGGACATGATGGTGCTTACAACAACAAAAACTGGGGTGGCTTCTGTGATAGAAAAAAAGGTCAAGATAGAGATGTTGAGTAGGGTCGCAGAGATGGATACAAAAGTGGCACCTACATTCTACCCCAAAATCATAATTCTGGTGCTAGTTCATTTAGAGTTGAGGAGATGTTTGACAGATTGTTAAAGAAAGTTTATGCGCAGGATGAGACACTCATGGGGATAAAAGACTGACGTCTCTAGCATTAATCAGAAGATCGAGTCTCATTCAGTTGCAATCAAGTAGCTTGAGTAGCAATTTAGCCAGATCCCGACCCAGTTTAATCAACGCCAGAAGGGTACTCTACCAAACAACACTGTTCAGAATCCGAAGAATGAAGGGCAGTGTAGAGCTATCACAACTCACAGTGGGAAGCAGACCACTGATCCTCTATCCTCTAATGCCTATAGATGATGAGGTTCATGATGAGGGTGTTATGGATAAGCAAGCTGAAACTGGAGATGTTAGTGTTCAGACTGAGGAAATCACTGTCGCGCCAAAATAGTTAAGACTCATTCCTCGACCTCCTCCTCCCTTCCCACAGAGACTAAAGAAAAAGGAGGAGGAATGTAAGTTCAAACACTTCCTTTCCATGTTGAAGAAACTTTCCATCAATATCCCACTGATAGAGGCGTTGGAGAAGATGCCTTGATACGCCAAGTTTATGAAAGATTTGGTGATGAAGAAGCGCATCGTGAGTCAAGATCTCCAACATTGCAGTGCTAGCTCTACCCGGTCCTTAGTGCAGAAAAGAGAGGATCCCGGAGCATTTACCATTCCATGCACTACAGGGGATGTGGAGTTCGCAAGGGCATTATGTGATCTTGGTGCCAGTATTAACTTGATTCCCCTTGTTATTTTCAAGAAGCTTGGCCTAGCATACGCTACACCTACTAGCATGAGACTGTTGATGGCATACCGAACTGTGGAGAAGCTGGTGGGAATCCTACATGATGTCCTCGTCAAGGTGGAAATATTAATATTCCTTGTGGACTTCATGATCTTAGACTGTGAAGTCGACTTTGAAGTGCAAATCATCTTAGGAAGGCCTTTCTTAAATGATAATATGCTTCAGATAGCCCACGTTGTGTCGCAATAATAAATCAGGTGCTGCTTAGGAGGAAATCCAAGATATTTTTGTAATAGCCATAGTTTAATTTTTAGTTTTTAGTTTTAGACTTAAAATAGGTTAGATTTTTGTATTTTTAGGTTGTAAATTTTGGACAATGGATTGGTGTTAGATAGGGTAATAGTGTATGTTTGCATGTTCTACAGGTACCAGACCAAGTTAGCCATTTTGGCTAAAAAGAAACTAAAAATGGACTTTACAACTGACTCTACGGGTCATGCTGCATTGTACGACCCGTAGACCATCTCGTAAAGTCCTCTAGTGAGCAAGGATATGATGCACTCCGATCCACGAATCATGTCGATGATTCGTATGTAGAACTATGGGTTGTGGATTGGGATCGTGGATCCCAGGTAAGTCCCTAAAATTTTCCTAAGTGTCAAAAGTGGTTTACTAGACCCTTTTACGAGTTGTATATCATCATACGACTCGTATAAAGGCTCGTAGACTACAGGTGTGGGAAAAAAGGTTTAAGGCTTCCATGAAACCACGATTCATGGGTTGTAGAGCATTCCACAACCCATAATCAGGGTTTCGTAATGCCAAAACCCTGACATTCTAACCCAACCTAATATGGTTTAAATAGGGGTCAAAATAATTTTGACCCTATTTTTGTAAATACCATCGATCCCAAACCCTAATCCGACCACTCCCATCCTTCTCTGACCAAGAATCCGTCAATCCACATCATTTTCTGGCTACCTCCAGCAAACCCTCCTCTCCTAGGGTTCGAACCCCCACAGTGTCATTGTCATTCTCCTCCAAATCGTATTTCAAATCGATAAGTCTACGGTCCCTAAAACCTACTTAATCAAGTTTTGATTCGTATTGAGTTTGATTAGGATTGGGGATGGGTTTAGCAGAGTCGTGAACCTATTCAAATGTTATGCCTTGAAAATTTAGTCATAATTTTGATTATGTTGATTTAGGTAGAAACATGAGCCGAAAAGGGTTGGGTGTTTTAATTGTGTGTTGATACAACTACTCAGTCATTGTAATATATTTAAAAATGTGTGAATACATGGCTAAATAATTAGTACATGCATTGATGGATGGTCAGATGATTTAAAATGTATATTAAATCTTTTGATGGGGTGTTTTTGACGATAATGCATGATTGAGGTTGGTAACGTGATGTGAATTTTCATGCGGGTGCATGAACCTTTGTTTAATAATGTTTTTTTATTTGGTATAATTGGTCGAGGGAACTAGTAGATGAGGTTATCAAAGATTTCTGAACATTGGCCATTTTTATGAGGGTCTTCTACGGCTCGTGGATCAATCCATGAGTCGTGGTTGCCCCTCATGAAAGGTTTCAGTGTTGAATAATCTTAAAGCTTCATCATACGAGACCTTCAATGACTTGTGGACTGTTCCATGACTCATAGATGGGTCTCATAGAGTTTGACAGTGTTGAACCCAAAGTAGGACTTACATCCACGACTCAATCTATGACTTGTAGAGTATTCTATGATCCATGACTGGGTCTCGTGGATGCAACTCCAGTTGTTGAACAGTAGCTAAACACTATCCCATGAAAGCCTTTACGACTCGTAGAGTACTCTGCGACTCATGAAGAGGGTTTTGTGAACCCTTATTTCCCAGTCCAGTTTTGAAATTTTCTAATGTTTTTGGATTGAAATTCATGGAACTAATTCATTTTGTGATTGTATGTCTTGCCGGTACCATGGCCCCTAAATTAAAGAAATAGGAAATTTGAGCTATAAAATCCCACCTATGAGACGAGGCCACAGATTCAGAGCATGCCCCTGAGGCTAGTGACTCTGTAAAGGAGCTTGGCATCTAGACAAACTTTGATGTAGATCCATGATAGACTCAGGGGGTTTTTATGCATGCTATATCATAGGCTATTATGGTCCGCACTCCGGAGTCTAATGAGGGAGGTGACAGGGCCAGCATAGTATTCAGATGACCTCCTCTGAGAGTTGGTCTGGAACTGGTTCTAAGGAGGGTTTAGACTCCTCATCATCATCTAGCCCGCATGCACCCGAGCCATCACCAGACGTGGAGCACAATAGGTGGTGTATCGATAACATACAGACTATATTCACGGAGGATATGCATAGGAATGAGCATGGTCGACCCGCTCATTCTATACTGGAGGAGTCTCGAGTCATCACCATAGGACTCGATAGTATCCTGAGGCTGGAGGACACTATCGTTTGACTTGGACTCCAGTGGTTGGCATAGTCGGCTGGGAGGTACTCACCGTTATTGGTGAGAGAGTTCTTCGCCTCCTACACCGTCACTGTCCATAACACTCTTTCTAAGGGGAAGAAGCCCCTCACCCAGCCCAATTTAAATGAGGTCAGAGTTTGAGGCTGAGTGGTCGACATGTCAGAGGAGACCATCCGGCGGATGCTATTTGGACCCGACTTCGTAGCCCCTAGCTCTACAATAGAGTTCGGTCATAGAGTGGGGCAGACACGTGATATGGGAATGATGATGGACCCAAAGCGTTGGGCCCATTTGTTGAGATGGATTTCTACCCACATTGCTGTTGTAGGGCCTGACCCTACTTGGGTAGCCACATCTTCAAAGCCTATTGTCAAGGCTTCGCTCAGTTTCCCCGCCAAAATTTAGTGGGTGATTGTTCGCTCGAGGATCCAGCTGACACTTGCAGATAATACCTTGACGACAGAGAAAGCCATATTAGTGGTCATCATCTTAGATAGATATGCTATTAATTAGGTTGCGCTGATTATAGAGAAGATCCATGAGGCGGCCCTAAGGAGGTCCACAATGATCCCCATTCCCGTGCTTGATACATGGTCTATGTTTGATTAAAGGGTTTCATATATTGCATCCCATGGACATATTACTGGAGGTGCAGCGCACATTAGATGCCAGCCTAATCAAGGCTAAAGAGAATCTTATTGTTCTCCGTCGGATACCGAGGTCACAGGTGATACATCTAAATTTGTCTGCCTTAGTGCCTCTGACCGAGCCCTCCAGTTCTGCCACTGCACCGACTACAGAGGGGCCCTCATAGACTAAGACTATTGAGGGGAGGAGGCCCACTATTACTAGTGTTTCTTCTCTAGAGTTTGTGTTCACAACTTACTACCTGCCGACATTGCATTTGTGTTCGCAGTATCTTTCTAGGAGATGGAGCAGAGATTGACGTATGCTGAGTCACAGTTGGCTCAAATACTACAGTAGTTGAGGCCCTGGGTCTGCCAGTTGTTACAAAGGCTGAGATTTGGATGCAGGCATTCACAGTTATTGCCATCAGAGAGGAGCTTGTACCGGTGGATGCCCGCATTGACCCCTTTGAGGAGTGGGTCCAGACGAGCCTCCGCACAATGGCTTGCATTGACTTATCGGCTATGCGGACAAAGATTCAACTGCTCTAGCCTGACATTGCTGCAACATTGGTTACTCTATTAGGTTTCCATCTACCATGCAAGTTGTAGCACTTATTGTAGACCTACTTACTCCAAAGGAACCCACACAGACTTCCCTTGGGAAGAGGCCCCTTCACAGATGATGCAGATGTAGAGCACCTTGGTGGTGAGCAGATAGAAAAGGAGGACTTACGGATCACCCTGGCCAGATCTAGAGAGGAGGAGGAGGCCATACAGAAGCATGCACGCTAGTTACTTAGAGGTGAGGGTACCTTCAGACTAGCTCCCACTATTGAGGAGTCCACTAGGCCTGCAGAGGATGTACAGAATGAGACTGAGAGAGGCGCTTAGACGCCTAGGTTTGTTTCTTTTGACCCTAGTTCTTTATATTTTGTTTAAGTGCATTGAGGATAATGCACAATCTTTTTGATGGGGTGTGGGTGGTTATACAGCCACAGTGAAGTCTGAGTAACTTTGGTCTATAACTACCCTAATTTTGTATTCCAATGGGTTTTCTTACTTGTGTTCTTTCCCTGCGAATTTTATTTTATATTGAACTGGCATGTTTAGAATGTTTAGTACCATTTGTAGTACATAGTATTGATATTCATGGCATAGTAAATTTTATGTAAAAATGATACCCATCAAAAATTTTGTTTAGCTAGTTTGATAGTAACCATGCATGATTAGGTTGTCTAATAGTGTTTATTCTGATAAGTGTGTGAACTATGATAAAAATCATGATCTGGTAGTTTGTGTTAACATGTAAAGAAGTGACATGAGTGAGTGAGTGTAATTGCATGATTCTTTACTGTGCTTCAATTCAGAACTTGCCCTATTACTCAGGTTTAGACTCTAAGTTAGTTGGTTAGGAAAAGATCTTAGGCCATTGTTCTGATTTAGCCCACTTAGCCTAAATATAGCCAATCAAAGATGTTGATTATCCCTTGATCCCTATTTTTGAGCCTAACATTAACCCTATTCTTTGTAAACACCTAATAAGCCTAGACATTAATGAGATCACCCCAAACTTAGCCCCGGTCTTTCCTTGAACACAGTGAACCTCAACTCAGGCTAAAAGCCTAAGTTGAGGGTGACTACCCAAAAAGTTGCCCTGGATCAGAGGATAGATATTGTGCACCTTATCTTAAGCCAAAGGCCTAAGTTGAGGGTAGCTAGTATAAGGAAAAGTCATAAAAAGTGGGGAAAATGCTTAGTGATACAAAGAAGGGAGGAAAAGAATAAAAAGGCTGCAAGAAAAATGATAAAATTACCAAAGTTCAAAACAATATAAATGAATAAGGGCAAATCGCTAAAAAGAATAGAAAAGCACCCTTAAGCAGTTAAAAAAATAGAAAAAAGGGAGAAGAAAAAAAAATGATAGGTTGGTAGGTTAAAAGTGGTGAATAATGTAGTATCAAGGAGGGTCAGTCACTATGTATCCATAAAATCACTCCAAAGCTCCCTGAGCCTATATTACAAGCTTAGAAAGTCCTAACGTGATCCCAGTGCAACTAGTCAACAAGTCACAATCTAGAGTATAGGGTAAAACATATGGTATTGGGCACAGTAATTGAATATATTTTTTGAGAGTCGTTGTGTTGATATAGTCCCAATCAACTTGAATTGAAAATATCAGCCAGAGTGTATGATGGGACTTTCTTTCTGTGAGGGCATTTGCATTTGCATTGTTGATATTTGACTAATTCAGTGATATGTTACTTATTTATGGTTGCATAGCTTGTCATAGTTGCACTACTAGATAGTATAGTCTGCATTGGTTTGCTAGATAGATATCTAATATGTGTTTTGAGAAGACTTGGATATCTGTTGAGATTTTGATGTAGTCTGTGCCATTGGGTTGATGTCTATGTGTCTCTATACTGCTTAAGTAGATTGAGTCTGTCGCTTGAGGACAAGAGATAATTTTAAGTTGAGGATGTTGATGTGCTACAAAAATACAACACTTTTAATGCATAAACCTTGAGATTTTGTGCATTCTCAAAGCGATGTTAGTAGATTTGATGTTTGTTTTTGTTTTTTTTGCAGGATTTCAAGGTTGGCTTGACTTTAGGCTTGAAGTGCAGATTTGCAGAATTTTTTGTAGTTTATGAGACCCTCTACAGGCCATGGGTCACTCCACGAGTCGTAGAGGGGGTTTCGTTTGATGTTCTAGTAAAGGGGTGAAAAGTGAGTCATACTCTACGAGACTAGATCACGAGTCGTAGACCATAATACAAGTCGTAGAGTGTGGTCGTGAAGTGAAGATCAAAAATTGAAAAATTACTGAAAGTGGCTCAAACAAAACCCTTCATGGGTTATGGCATCCTACACGGCCCGTGGAAAAGGTTTTGTGAAAGGTTCTAGTAGATGCAACTACCTTTCACGAGACCCTGATCCATGAGTCGTGAATTGCCTCACGAGTCATAAAAGTTGCTCATAACTGGCGCCGACACAATTATCCTATTTCGTTTCAGCTTTGTATTTTAAGTACTAATAATAGGTTTTTAGGTTTTTTTATCAGATATACAACATTAGATACGGTACTACTACTGAGAGAATAACAATATTGAAAGTTTGTGAACATTATTTTGTGATTTCATTAATTCAAGTTTGCAATTTCATTGAGATTTTGAATTTTTGTTCATCATATCTTGTGCGTAAGTAATTTAATTATGTATTCTTCTTGCATGATTTCTGATCATACTCCAAAAATGCGTGGATCAATCC
>JBCEWC010015041.1:0-13987 GCA_038996855.1 Solanum aculeatissimum
CCGTCCAACATGACTTGGCCAAATTCTTCAGCGCGAACTTTCAGAGGACTTTCTGTTACACTTCACGAACCACTAAACGGTCCATTCAATGTGTGACTGGCCGTGTAAGCCACAGTCTAACCATACTTAGACACGAAATCCATGTCCAAGCCTTAGCCTATCCACTGTCCAACTTCACGGGACAGTGGACGTCCCGTCAAACACCACACGAGTCGTGGAAGGCTTCGTGGGTTTGGACTTAGATTAGGGGTGGTTCCAGGCTACCCCAAGCTCACTGTGACATCCCATGATACGCTAGATAGACCTTATAATGTTTCAAGGTCCGTGTCCCTGTCCTTGGCCACTTTTCTAAGCCTATCTCCAATGGCTTTTGAATTTCAGATAGTCTCACTGTTTTGGCCATATCTCCCTCATCTGAACTCCAAATTGAGTTAAACCTGTTATGTTACAAAGCTAACTCAAAGATATTCAATTTGATATATTGTAGCTCATATGGTTCATCCCACATAAAAGGTTATGATGGTTTGAAGTACACTGCCGAAACTTTCCCTCTAGGCCACTAACTAGCCCAATTTGCATTCGGCCACTTAAACTCAACCCGTGGCTACCAAAACTCAACCATGGCTTGTAGTACATCATAGAATGCCAACCATAAGTAGATTTCAAAAAATTTTGGGTTGTTACATATGTGTTCCCCATGACTCCCTAACTAAGTGCTCTTGAATACTTGTGACTCTTTTTTGGTGTGTAGGTGCAGGAAAGTAAGCTACGTTCTCTTAAACCTTTAATCCAGCGTATAGGTGAATTTCATCAAATTACTTGATCCAGCTTGGTGATGTCACTTTACTAACCCTTACTCTATCCTAATACAATCTTACTTATTTTAGTTAGATTGATTAGTTGAGAGAAATCGATCAACTACTGTTAATGAACTCTTTTCCTACTAATCACTTCCTTGATCTGACAAGTGATACTAGGCAAGTTCTAACGTTATCCATCGTTAAAAAATAATCAAAATAAAGAGATTAACTAATACATCCTAACACCATCCAAGAATATGCAAGTTATCCAATTTTATTTGAGTTAGTTCGTCATGGTTCCCACAACTCTAGTTGTGGATTTAGCAATGCATGCTTGGAGTGTTTTAAGAAATTATGCAAAAAGAAGACATAATTAAAGTACTTACATGCAAGAATAAATGAACACAAATCCAACTTCTCAATCTAATTGCAAACTTGAACCAAAGGATTGTAGTAAAATCACAAAAATAATGTTCACAATCAAACTGTTTTTTCATCCTAGGTTGTTATCTCATGTTCACTTCCTCTCTATTGTAGTATATATCTTTAAAAAATCCAAAAACCTAGTTCTAATACTTAAAATATGAAGCCAAAATGAAAAAGGATAATTGTGTCGCCATCATTTACAGGCATCTTTTATGGCTCATGTAGCAGTTTATGGCTCGTGAAAGGGATCTCGTGGAATGTAGTTACATCCAGCAGACACTTTTTACGAAATCGTTCCACGGGCTGTGGAGGATTCCATAACCCGTGAAGGGTCTAGTCTATACCACGTTTTAGCAATTCTTCCATCTCTGATCCTTACTTCACGATCACACTCTACAACTCGTATACTAGTTCATGACTTATGGTCTTATCTCATAGAGTGCAACTCAATTTTCACCCCCTGCACTAGAAGAACAAATGAAACCTCCTCTATGACTCGTGGAAGGATCCACGACCCGTAGAGGGTCTCATATACCTCCAAAAACTATAAACTTTCTGTACTTCACGCCCAAAGTCAAGCCAACACTAAAATCTTACAAAATAAATCGGAACACACATCAAATTTACTAACATCACCTTGAGAACACACAAAATCCCAAGTTTTAAGTATTAAAAATGTTGTATTTTAACAGCACATCATTAACCTTAATAGCAACCATGCATGTTTGATTATTTGACAGTGCTTGATTTGATAAGTTGGGCATAATTATGATAAAAAACATGATCTGAGAGACTGTATTGACATATAAGCAGTGCCATGGGTGAGTAAACTTAAATTGCATGATTCCTATACTGTGTTTCAATTCAGAACTTGCCCAGTTACTCTGACTTAGACCATTAGTTAGTTAGATGGGAGAGGATATTAGGCCATTATTTTTAATAGTCCACTTAGCCTATATAACTGACCAAATGTGTAGTTTATCCCTTGATCCCTATGTTTGAGCCTTACATGAACTGCCTTCTTTATAAATACCTAAGTCACCTAACCTTAATGAATGATAAATCCTAAAATTAGCCCTGGTTCTTTCCTAAACATTGTGCCCCTCGACTGAGGAAAAACTCCTAAGTTGAGGATGGCTACCAAAAGTGGCCCTGGTTCCGAGGACAGATATTATGCACCTCGACTCAGGCCAAAAGCCTAAGTTAAGGGTGGCTAGTTTGGGGAATATCATAAAGTGAGGGGGAAACTACTGATACAGAAAAGGGGAAGAAAATGCTTTAAAAAGAGGTGCAAGAAAAATGGGGGAAAATTCCTAATCAGTGTGCTAAAAAGGAAAAAATAATTTGAAAAATAAAGGAATTATGCAACAAATGAGAATAAGGCACCCAAAGAGGCTTAAAAAGGGATAAAAAGGGGAATGAGAAAAAGGATAGGTTGGTAGGGAAAGAGTTGAAAATGCAGTATCAAGGAGGGCCATTAGTCACTATGTTCCTAAAATATCACACCAAAGCCTTCTGAGCCTACGTTACAAACTTAGAAAGTCCTAAAGTGATCCTAATCCAATTAGCCAAAGGTTATAGTCTTGAGTAAAGTGGAAATCATATGGTATTGATCACATTATTTGAATATCTTTTGTGAGAGTGAGTGATTTTGTGCAGTCTCAAGTATTGAATCAAAAAAATATCATCCTGAGTAGAAATGGGACTTCTTTTTGTGAGGGCACTTGCATTGCATTGTTGATACCTGACTAAGTCAATGTCTGTTGATTATTTATAATCGCATAACTTGTCATAGTTGCAATGTTAGGTATATTTATTTGCACTGGCTTGGTTGATAACTATTTGATATGTATTTGAAAGTAGTATGGGTATTTGTGTTTGAGTTTGATAAAATCTGTGCCATTAGGTTGAGGTTTGTGTGTCTCTATGTTGCTTATGTAGATTGAGTTCGTAGCTTAAGGAAAAGTAACAATTTTAAGTTGACGGTATTGATGTGCTACCGAAATACAACACTTTTGATGCTTAAAACTTGGAATTTTGTGTGTTCTCAAAGCGATGTTAGTAGATTTAATGTGTTTTTATGTTTGTTTCGCAGGATTATAGCATTGGCATGTTTTTTTGGGAAAAATGTGTTGGAACAATAGTTTTTGATGATCCATGAAACCCTTTATGGGTCATGGAATAGTTCACGGGCTGTAAGAGGGGGTTCGTAGCAATTTCCAATGAAGGGTGGCTTTCTGAATAAGATTCAACGAGTAATGCAGATGAGCCATAAAATAATCCATGAGCCATAGAGTTGAAGTTGTGTCCTAAGGATCATAAAGTGGAGAACCATTGAAAGTCCATCAAATGAAACCTCCATGAGCCGTAGAATCTTATAGGGCCCCTAGATGGGTCTCGTAGAAGATAACTCCAAGTTGCATTGAAGTCTAAGAAACTTTGACATACGAGCCATGGAACATAGTACAAGTCGTAGACTTTCCCGTGTAGTGTGCCGACACAATTTTCCTATTTAGATTTGGTTTTGTGTCTTAGACATTTTAAATAGGTTTTTAGGTTATTTTCATATAGATTCAGAGAGAGTTCATACCAGTTCATAATTTTTAGTAGTTTTAGAGAGAGAAAAATAACTTTTGTGTTCTTGATTCGTATTTAGATTTCTATTAAAGAGTTGAATTTCTTGTTCATTGATTCCTTCGTGTAAGCGCTAAATTATGTTATTCTATATAATGATTTTTGCATCTATACCGTTTATGATTAGCTAAATCCACAACTAAGGTTATGGGAACCATGAAGAACTAACAAGGTAAAATCGGATAAATTGTGATTCTTAGAAGGTGTATATGAATGTATTAGTTATTTCTCTTCACTTTAATTGTCTTTTAACGAAAGGAAAACTTTAGAACCCACCTAGTGTTACTTGCCAGATCAAGGAGGTAATGAATAGAAAAAAAAACAATTAACATGATTTGATTGAGTTGTTGTCATCTAACCAAACAAACTGGATCAAGAGGATGTTGTAATGGGACAAATAGGTAAGGCTTAGTAATGTCACATTGCAGAGATGGATCAAATCCCATAGTGAAATTTACCTCTTTGCGGGATCAAAGATTTAGGTAAACTTAACTTACCATCCTAGATCTACACACTGGAAAAGATCACAATTATATGGTAATACCAAGTTAGGAAATCATGGAGAACAGATTACCCTAGTTAACTCTTCTAATGGTTATACAACACATGCATTAGATTAGTTATTTGTTATTTTCAATTACAAAACCCCTCCTTTCATGAGATAAGTAGGTTAATCACCCCACTTTACAATTGAACTATTCTGGAGTTTACCATATTCCCTATAGGATTTAACCCTAACCTTGGTTAGGTTATTTACTTGACAGCGACCGTTTTACCCCAAAAAGGAGGTGTAGCTTGAGCGACATCAGCTTCCCTATGAGTTGCTTTACACAGATATAGGGTCTGGCAAGAGCTAGATATGAGCTATTTCTATAGGATAGACATATGTTCTGACTTGACTCATACCATTATGAGTGTGTATATCCTATTCCTACTGAGATATGATGACTAGGAGACTACATATTTATTATATATCGTAATGTGGCCTTATTTTGGTATAGATATGACTCTTCTGGATTTGGTTGTCCTGGATCCTTCTGATTTACCATAATAAACTATGTTTACTCTGGGCACTTGTGATTGATGGGGTTATGATATACTTGGCCTTGTTGGGCATGACTCTATAGTGATTTGTCATACTTATACACTTTAATGTACTGTTGATAGTTGTTGTGCAATAGTTCTTACCATCCGATGTTGGGTTATCCATCTTTTCTGAGATGAGACACACTTGTTATGCAAGGGAGAGATTAGTTGAGACTACGCTTTGAGACCTAGATGACACACCTTGTAGTTCAAATCTCCGGTGGCCATGTCTGAGTGTTTGAGATCTCGAGTGACACACCCCATGTTCCCATTCTCCAGTGGTCACGCCCGAGTGTCCGAGATTGGGGTGCTTATTCTAAAAGGTTCCAAGCATTTGTCGTTACTTTGGGCCTGGGGCCACATTGACTATACTTTTGAGGGCTAGGTCTAATTGATTAATATTTTGGGTCGAGGACCCCACTGATTCCACTTTGGAGGGAGAGGCCCCATGATTTACATTCTGAGATGAGACATACTTATTATGCGAGGGGGATATTATTAGCTTAGACTATGCTTCGAGACTTAGATGAAGCACCCTGTAGGTCAACTCTCCGATGGTCACGTCTAAGTGTTTAAAATCATGGGTAACACGACATGTGTTCCTATTCTCTGATGGTCACGTCCAGTGTTTGAGACTGAGGTGCCAATTCTAAAAGGGTTTGAGCATTTGCTATTACTTTGGGCTTGGGACCTCGTTGACTACACTTTTGGGGATATGCCCTATTGATTGATATTTTAGATTAGGACCCCACTGATTCTACTTTAGAGGAGAGGACCAGTGATTTACATTTTGAGATGAGACATACTTATTATGTGAGGGGGAGATTTGCTAAGACTACTCTTTGAGACCTAGATAATGCACCCTATAGTTCAAGTCTCTGGTGGCCACGTCCTAGTATTTGAGATCCCAGGTGATATTTCCCCTGTTCCCATTCTCTAATGGTCACGTTCAAGTGTCTGAGATGGGGGTGTCGATTCTAAAATAGTCTGAGCATTTGTCGTTACTTTGGGCTTGGGGCCTTGTTGACTACACATTTGAGGCTAGGCCTTGTTGATTGATTTTTGGGTCGAGGAACTTGTTGATTCCATTTTAGGGGCGACGCCCAGTGATTTATATTCTAAGATGAGACACACTTGTATACGAGGGGTATTCTTTCTCCCGCGGGGATATGTCCCACCGTTACACATGTATATTTGGATCAGGTGCCACGTGCTAGCACAGGGTCAAGGACCCAGTTGACATGTGATTGTTGGAGAGAGGCCCGGTGATTAATTACCCATGGATCCACACACCTACTCATACATTGCTTATGCGTGGGTGTACCCTCTAGGCTTATAGGGGCTCAAGGGTGCATTAACACTTAGACACTAGGGCCCTTACACCCACGTACAACCAACCTGTGATCTTGTGATATTTGGAGTTGGGTTCTACTGTGATTCGGTTGATCAGTATTGTGTGCAGGTGTATCTTCTGGACTTATGGGAGCCCAGTTAGAGTGCACGCATAGATACTAGGGCTTTGCACCCATGTACAACACTATGCCTCAGTTGGGGAGCAGTTGTCGTATTAGCCTACGCAGTCTTTATCAGTTGGTATTGATGTTCAGTACTTGGGTTGGTTTAAGTAAATCATTGTTCTTCACTTTGGTTGGTTCAATTGTGGTTTGAGGGTTTCCAGACATGCCTATGCCTTGATCTGAGTTTGTTTTTCTACACTGCTATAGTTTTCTATATATTTGGACTTTATTTATGTTCACTATTTCACTCGATCAGCCGATGATGCCTACTAGGTGTCTTTTTTGGTACTCACCCCCTACGATTTGGCATCTTCTCATGGTGCAGGTATAGGTGTAGGTCGTGATTGTTGAGTTGGGGATTTGGGAGGGTAGGAGACTTTCTTTGGTGAGCACTGGTAGCTCTGGCTTTGTCGTGGTCTCCTTCTTTTGATGGTCGTCTTTACTTTTAAACTTTGGTCTTATATAGTAGAGTTATATATTTGTAGGTGCACTCTTGGTTTTGTATTCTTTATGATTATTGATATATGTATATGATATGTCCTTTTATCTATTGTAGCTCTATACAGTTGACTTCTAGGTTTTGGATAGATTTTGGTTATTTATATTGTCATATTGGTTATGATCATGACTAGAGAGCTAGGACAAGTACCCTATGGGTTAGGTAATTGGCTTTCCTGTAGATCGGATCTAACAGGAATTATCATCATCGGGACCGAGTTGTGATAATTTGGTATTAGAGCTTAAGGTTCTTTAGTCTCAGCTATACAGAGCTACCGTCTAGTTGAGTCTTGTGGATGGGTACGGATATGTCTGTGTCTTATCTCTAGGATGCTACGGGATGTTTAGGAAACTCCTTGTGTTATTGATTCTGGTCATGCAACATTTTCAATAATCCTTTATTTTATAAGAATTTAGTTTCATTTGTTCCTTCGCATGGATGCAGTGGAGAAGTCAGACTTCGGGTAGGGGTAGTTTTGTGTCGTCAGTCCCAAAATGGGAGCAGCCACTAAAACCCATTAAGCATAGATTGGATACCCTCGAATTATAATAGCCAAATAGGGAACCTGTAGGTATTAAGGTTGTAAGAGCTTGAAATATATGCGTTGTGATCTGTTACTTGGTTGGTGAAGACCATGTATGGTACTATGGGAGATGTTTTTGAGGTTGGAACTCTATGATACTTATAATGGAAGAGTGACTACTATTTTGATGTTATGTGGGAAATGAGTGCTTCTGGTAGAGATTTTTAAGGTAAGATAAGTTGCGATTGAGGTGATTCTAAGGATTGGGGCTCTCTGTATGTCTGTATTTGATTATTAAACTATCGGTTTGATCTATTGGGTTCTTGTTTTTGATGAGTATGTTACACCTGGTGAGATTCTGATTAATTGTTGCCTATGTTATGATTATACCCTATTGGTGACTGAGTGTAAGACAAAACCCTCTGATTTATACATATTACCTTTTTTAGATTTGACTACAAGAGTGGGCGAGTGTACATCGCATTTGAGAGGTCGACTGTCATTATACTCCTGGCTACACCTTGTGCCTCCATGGTTATGATTCTGTTGAGATGATTCTGTTGATATGCAATTCTCCTGATTCTAGGGTGACTGGACTATGAGATAAAGTCTATGCTTGGAGGCTTAGTTGAATTATCTATTGTTATACCGGATATTATTGCATTATCAACTAAACCGTCAGCCACTCTACCCTGGGGACTTATTGTAATTGGTAGCTGGCTAAGAATGTGTTGCTCGAATTCCTGGCTATGCTTTTCAGCATGGATGTTGATCATTCTACCAGGTTACCTTATAATTGAGTTATGATTATACAATATTAGTGGCATTGCTTATCTTATTGCCTACTTGAGTATAGGTTTCGAGCTTCTTTTATCCTAGGTCAGGTATCAAGGTAGTGGAAAGTCCCTTTTATTAGTAGGGGATTTGGTATGGTGATCCCTCAATATTATAATACACGAGTCGAGAGATATTGCCGAATGTCCTTGGTTTTGATATTGTCCTTGGGTGAATTGACTTTCTCCTATCATGCGGTTATCTATGTTGATCTGATGTATTCTAAATGAGATCATGTACTTCGATATGATTTTGTTGAGTTAGATGATTGTCTGATATTGTTAAGAAAGGTTTTGGCAAAGGACATTTTTGAGGTTATACCCGAATCTATTATGGCCATTGTGAGTGACTGATTATGGTTGTTGAGCTAGCTATAGTGTTGTGTAGCAAGGATTTAGTGACTTATAAGCACCGGTGGCTACTGTCGTGGTTTTGCCAGGGTTGATTGTTAAATGCTACAAAATGGTGGTTGAATGGTAATAGCTACTGAGGACCCTGTCTGAGAAGTGATATATGGGTGTTTGGGTACGAAGAAAAGTACAAGTAGTCTTTTGAGAGAGTGGCCTATTGGGTATTTTCTGCATTGGTGATTATTTTTTGGCGATATGGGTGGATTGGACAGCAAATGAAAGGGGTTTACTCCCTGTGTATAAATGTGAGCATGATAACCATAGTCTACCATTTTTGGTTAGCCTGTTGGGTTTTAATGGTTGATCGTGGGGAGGGAATTGAATTATTGTAGAATACAGAACAGTCTTATGGCTTATATACTCGTTGTGTGGATTAGATCCTACACGTATGATGTGCTGCCAAAATATAGCACTTTCAATGCTTAAAACATGGGATTTTGTGTGTTCTCAAAGCGATGTTAGTAGATTTGATATTTATTTTATTTGTTTTTGCAGGATTTCAATGTTGGCGTGGTTTTGAGCTTGAAGTACAGATTTTGTAGGAAATTAGTAGTTTATGAGACCCTCTATGGGTCGTGGGTCATTCCACGAGTCATAGAGGGGGTTTCGTTTGTTCTTTCAGTGAGGGTCAAAACGTGAGTCCCACTCTACGAGATCCGAGCATGAGTCATAGACTAGAATACGAGTCGTAGAGTATGGTTGTGAACTGAAGAAGCAAAAAGTGAAGAGTTATTGAAAGTGGCTCAGACGAAGCCCTTCACGGGTCATGGAATCCTACACGACTCGTGAAGGAGGTTTCATGAAGATTTCCCGTAGCTACAACCACATTCCATAAGACCCCGACTCATGAGTCGTGAACTGTCTTATGAGCCATAAAAGGTGCTCGTGATCGGTGCTGACAAAGTTATCCTAATTCATTTCATCTTTGTATTTTAAATACTATAAATAGGGGTTTTTAGGTTTTTATCAAATATAGATCAATAGAGAACATCTTAGAACATTAGATTCAGTACTTTAGAGAGTTTATGAACAATATTTGGATATTTGATCAATTACAATTTCATTGAGATTTTGGTTTTGTTCATCAATTCTTATTGTGTAAGTTATTTAATTATGTATTCTTCTTCCATGATTTCTGATCATACCTCAAGTATGTGTGGCTAAATCCACAACTGGGGTTGTGGGAACCATGACGAACTAACTAAGATAAAATTGGATTACTTGCAATTTCTTGGATGGTGTTAAGGATGTATTAATTAACTTCTTCAATTTAACTGATTTTTAATGAAAGGCCTACGTTAGAACGCGCTTAGTATCACCTTCCCGATCCAGGAGGTGACAAATAGGAAAAGAAGTAATTAATAGAAGTTGATCGACTTTTTCTCAACTAATCAGGCTACCAGGCCTAGTAGTTTTGGTCTGGTTAAAAATTAAGGGTTAGTAATGTCACATCACAGAGACCGATCCTGTAATGTGATGAAATTCACCTAGATGCTCGATCCATGATTTAGGAGAACTTAACTTACTGTCCTGCACCTACACACCAGAAGAGAGTCGCAAGTATCCAAGAACACTTAGTTAGGGAGTCATTACACATTGCCCTAGTTCATTTTTATACTGATTACAAATAATTTGTTGTTATAGTTTAGAATTTATTTTAAACGCAAATTCCCCCTTCGCTATTTTTATTTTTCCTTTTTCTGTTTCTGGAGATAGTAGAGTATATCAATTCAATTTACAGAAGTGTGTTAATCCAGGGTCTACCATATTCTTCGAGGGAACGATCCTAACCCATGTTAGCTTAAATACTTTAGTACGACCACTTCAAAACCTCCTAGTAGGGGTGTGTGCAAAGGTAAGCGCGAAGTCGAGAGCAACGTACGCTTGTATTCTTACTTTCACAAATGAAAGTCTTATTAATGGGGGATGTTGTAATGACCCTCTGGGTCATTTCTATGGTTTCACAGTCAATTGATTTTATTGAACATGTGTATAATGATCTTGAACCATTGGTGATTTTTTGGGAATGTGGGATGCCTTTTGATTGGGGTTCTTGGGAGTTATATGGATTTTCGAGTTAACTTGAAAGTTATACCTACAAAATGAGTTTTCAAGGAAAGTCCTAGTAAATGATCTCAGAGTGAGATTCTAACGATTTTATCTTTCTGGAATGAGAAAATTAGGCTAGGAGAATGTTCAATGCAATTATATCGAGTTTTGTAAATTTAGCTATTGGAATTGGTCAATAGTTGACTTTAGTCAACGTTCTTGGGAAATATGCCTGAATGGAAATTCTAACTGCACCATTGGATTTGAAACATCGAGTTTCATCTAGAAGGACCTTTTGTTTGGTTCCTAAGGCTTCCGGGTGCATTTTGGTCCATTCGGTCGGTCGATATTGGGAAATGGGATCGACATTAGAATAAAATGGCCTCCGTGGGAATTTTGACTATATCATTGAGTCTAAAATGTCATTTTTGAATAGATTTCATATATTGATTTTATTTTTCCGACTCAAGATAAGGCTGGAGCATCAAAATTATATTTGAGCAGTTGCTGAAAATTAAAAGTGGCGCGATGATATGGCCTTGTCCGGTGTTGCCGCGTGGCAGAGGTGACAAATGAGCATATATATGTACTCTATTTTTCCAGAATCGTGAGAAAATAAAATCAAACATTGATCCGTGATTTCTCCTTTATTTTTTGTCCAATTTAGACCGATTTAAAAGGCTAAGTTGTACAGTTTTTTGCAAGAAACGTTGTGGTGAAGTTGTTTTCTGGATCGACACACATTTTGAGGTAAATTTATTTTTTAGTTGCTATTATTCTCTGGATTTGTGAAAAACTTTACATGTTGATTTCGTAATCGATTCTCGACGAAATTGAATGAAATTAGGGTCTAAATTGGTCTATGTTCCGAGGGGAATGTTGTGATATGTTGGATGTTCAGTGCTTTTGTTTGATTTTTGAGAATTTCGACCGAGAAAATTTTGAAAAGAATGTTTTCCCAGTAATATTTGTAATGCCATTTTTGGGCCTTTTACGGTCTTTTGGGGTCCGATTTGGGCCGAATTTTTTATTGTAGACTCACGGTGAAATGGGGACCCTTTTTCAGGAATTTGTTTGGAATTTTAGCGTGGGCCCTATTTTTCCTATTTTAGGCCTGATTGGTATATTTTCGCCATTCTTCAAGTCTTTACAGACGAATTGACCTTGTAGATTTTATTTTAATAGATGAGCAATATCGAGAAGCGATTCAGAGGGGAAAATCTTAGTTGGATTAACTCAGAGAAAAAGTGTGGTATGCTAGGGAGGCTAGGCTTTCTCTAAACCTTAGAATGAGCTGAAATGCTTGCATATTTGAGCTGAAATGTGTAGAATCTACCGTGAATGAGTTGAGTTGTGGGATTTATGTTATTTATAGCTTTTATATTGAGGGTTGTATTAGTTGTAGCTGTTGTGTTAGTTGAATTCTTACACTGTATGACTATGAGAGGGCCCGAAGGGGGCTGGTTGGGCTTCAAACATGTGACAGGTATGTACACTGAGCTTAAGTCTTGCTTGTATTTGTGTGTGGTCTGAGTCTACTAAAATATACCAGTTATTGAGGTCAACCTGTGATTACATGCTACCCTATGCGCTAAATCTAATATCTATATTTGGTTGGTATGTATATGCATGATATGGCTGCGATTATCTATATCTGTTCTGAGTACTTGTGATAGAATATTTTTTAAACACGATTTTGATCTTCCCTGTGGCATATATGAACCTGTATACTGTTATTATTTGTTATGGACTTGTGCAACTAGGTAGGGATGGGAGAAACACCCCATGTTCTGGGGACGGTTATAGTTGCACTCCTATTAACGAGGGGTAGGTTTTATCCTATGAGCTTCCTGGGATTATCTGTGATGAGATACTAGCAGTGTGGGTTAGTTCTGGGTATGGCATCCTATTTAGAAAGGAGCATACTTTTAGTGGACCGACACCTGGTTGCCTTGGGCGATGTCCTTGATAGCAACTAGGTTGCGACATTATTCTGGGTAGGTGACATCCATCCAATTGTCTAGCGTTTTGGGCCTTAGCCTAGGTTATATCAAAGTAGCCCTATGAGTTTCTTTACACAGAGATAGGGCCTGGTATGGGCTAGCGCCATGGGACAGGCATGTGTTCTGACTTGACTCGTACCATTGTAAGTATATATATCATGTTCCTATTGAGATATGTTGACCAGGATACTACGTATTGATTATTTGTTGTACTGCAGCCTGATTTTGGTATAGATATGACTCTACTGGATTTGGTTGTCTTGGATCCTTCTGATTTACCGTAATTGATTGTGTTTACTTTGGGAACTATTGATTAACATGGTTATGGACTACTTGGCCTTGTTGGGAATGAATTTACACTGATTTATGATATATATACACTCTGATGTGTTGTTGATAGTTGTTTTACATTGGTTCTTTCCATCTGATGTTGGGTTATTTGTCTTTATTTGAGATGAGACACACTTGTTATGCGAGGGGAGATTAGCTGAGACTACGCTACGAGACCTAGATGACGCATGCTCTCGACTCCGTGCTTACTCTTAGCACTCACCCCTACTAGGAGGTTTTGAAGCGGTCATACTCAAGTATTTAAACCTAACTTGGTTAGGGTCGATCCCACGAGAAATAAGGTAGACATTGGATTAGCACACTTTCAATAACTTGACTAGATATACTCTAGTATCTCCCAGAAAAAGAGAATATAAAAATGACTAAAATGTAAAAAGAGGGGAATTTGCGATAAAAGTAAATCCTAACTACAATTGTAGATTTATTTGCAACCAATAGAGAAAATAACTAGGGTGACGTGTTCCCCATGACTTCCTAGATAAGTCTTTTTGGATACTCACAACTCTTGTTTAGTATATAGGTGCAAGACAGTGAGTTAAGTTCTCCTAAATCCTTGATCGGCCATCTAGGTGAATTTCACCATATTACTGGATCGGTCTCCGTGATGTGGTGTTACTAACCCTAACTTTTTTATCCTAGATCAAAACTACTACCCCTAGTAGCCTGATTAGTTGAGAAATAATCAATCAACCTCTATTAATTACTTCTTTTCCTATTCATCACCTCCTGGATTGGGTAGGTGATGCTAGGCAATTTCTATCGTAAGTGTCACGACCCGGAAAGGGGGCCTAGATGTGACATGGCGAAAGAGGACCCGAAGACCCTCAATCAAGCCATCATAGCATCATTACACAC
>JBCEWC010015042.1:0-13986 GCA_038996855.1 Solanum aculeatissimum
CCAAGTCCTAAGCCACGGAACCTCAGACGGTCTGTTTGAGCTTGGACGGTCCGTGAACTGTCCCATCAAGTGGGACACTAGCTTGGTCAAGTTTTGGAAAGCCTAAATTGCTAAGGGAGGGATCACAGGTCCATGACACGGCCCATTGAACCTCACACGGTCTGTGTGAATGCTCGTCAAGTGTTCCAGCAAGTCCTCCGAGAGTTCGCATTGAAAATTTGGTTAAGGCTTGTTCGATGGGAGGGGAGACGGTCCATATGACCAGTACACGGGCACTGTAGCAACCATGTGACTCTTCTTAGTCTCAGAAAGTTACATTTTATTAATGGTAATTTCATGATTTAACATTTCCTTAAGCCCTTGTTGGTACCCTAAGGTCTCCTAAACCCCTAAAACATTCCCTAAACCCTCATTCACCAATTCAAACTCTCCTACACTCTCTTTAGAAATTTTAAAACTCTCTATGCCTCCATTGAAGAAAGCTTGAAGCATTTGGGGAAGACAACCTTGACTAAGTTTGACTTTACAATTAGTTGGTGAAATTAAGGTATGTGGGACTTGATTCAAGGATCCTCTTTAATCCTTGAAGAACCTATGAACCCTAAATCTTTAAATTTGATTTTAAGTTTTCAATTAAGTTATGGGTTCTTCGGATATTGTTATAGATTAGTGTTGGGACTTGAGTGTTGTAGTTATTACGTGATTTAAATTTGATTTCAAACTTGAATTCATGGATGATTATTGAAACCTTTATTGATCAACTTCTATGTCCCCTTTCATGATTTAAATAAGCATGGGTAACTTGTATTGTGGCTTATTCATTGATTTCTACTGATTTATAATGAAATATCTTTCAAATTGTGAAATAAAAACTTGAATCTATTACCCATGTTATTGTATCTCAATCATGGCATGTGCATGGTTATTTGTTTCTATGGAACCCATGATTGAAATTCTTGATAAACTCATGTATTCATGTAATGTTATGACTTATGATCACATAGTCCCATGCCATGGCTCTTTGAGCATAATGGGTGCTTTCACCATAATGACATGTCTTGATGCTTGCTTGCAAGCCTATGTAGATGAGCTACTCTATTGCATTGACATGGAATGATCATGAAATGTTTTCTTGAAACTCTTGTTGGCCTATGGCCTAAGCATGAACATGATTCTTGAACAAATGTTTTGACATGATTAATTATACATGGTTTTGAAAGGATGTTTTCTATTATTTCAAATGATGCATGTATAAGTATATGTACGTATTCTCGTGGGATGAGACTTAGTACCGAGGCAGTAGGTGGAAAAATGGGGTAGCTCTAAGGCCCCGCCTATTCCGTAAAACTATGTGCCACCATGGGTATATAAATCCCCGGATAGGGATTTCTTTTTATGCTATCCCTTGTTTAAGAGTGTCATGGGCTCTACTTGTCATGTAGGCTGGAAACGGATAGTGGATCGTTCGGGTCTCTCATGTTGTCGATTGAGGTTAGATCCCCGCTATATATGAATATAGGATTGTATCTCATACATCATGTCATGGCAGATTGTTAAAATACTCTTTGGCTACGTGCAATCCTTTCGTATATTGTCCCCTTGACATGTTGCTTGGTCATATTATACTTGTCATATGCATTGCATGCCCACATACTTAGTATTTAATTATGCTAACCCATATTCTTGTGTACATGATCTAACCATGTAGGGATCGAGGGTGACATCTACATTCTACCAGATGACTCTTGAGATTGCTATTGAAGACTTGCTAGTGGTGAGCCCTCTTGTTCAAGGGAAATAGCCACCATCTATCTACCACTTTACTTTCATGTATTTACTTTCTATAGAATTGAGGGTTAGACTCAAACTTGTCGAGGCCTCGCTCATCTATGTAGAGGCATTGTTGGACAAATCTATACTCTTGTACGCTTGGCTTGTATGTTGAACACTTATTATCTAATATGATGTTATCTAGCTTGTCTCATGATCATGTTCTCTTGTTATGATATTGACTTGCATGATGGGGTATTGAGAATGACTACGTGCTTATGTGGTAAGTCCCATGATCCTGGTGCGCCCCCATAGTGGAATCCTATTTCCCCTTGTCCTTAGAGATTATGCTATATGCTATGTGGATACATGATTGTGCCATCCCCGATATTGTCCACATAGCTTGAGTCCCAAGTCCCGAATCCCTTAGAGCTTATGTGTTATGTGCTTAGCTTCTGCTTTTCCGAACCGATGATGAGTGTAATGATACTATGATGGCTTGATCGAGGATCTTCAGGTCCTCTTTCTCCATGTCACATCTAGGCCCCCTATCCGGGTCGTGAAAATCTCTATGCTTCCACATTCTTTGATTAAATGGTTAGTTTGGTACTGTGATGGGTTGATCGATAGCCTTCGGGTGCTCTTTCGCCATGTCACATCTAGACCCCCTAACCGGGTCGTGACAATTATACACTTTGAAAAGTAGTCAGTGCATTACATAACCCAAACAACATTCTGTTGAAAGAAAACAAGCCATAAGGACACATGAAAGTGGTATTGTCTTGATTTTTGGGAGCAATGAAAATTTTGTTATATCCATAATATCCAATCAAAATGCAATACCAACCTCTATAAGCAAGCCAATCAAACATTTGATCCATGAATGATATGGGAAAGTGATCTTTCTTAGTCCATGAATTCAAACATCGATAATCCATATAAATTCACCACCCCGTCACTGATCTTGTACAAATAAGTTGCTCTTTTTTTATTTTTTACTACAGTCTCACCCCTTTTGTTTGGAAAATATTTCACCGTACTCACCCACCTACTATCCGAAATAAGATAAACAACACTTGCATCCAACCACTTGATTATTTCCTTCTTTACAACCTCTTACATTTGAGTGTTGAGTCATCTTTGATTCATCATAGTAGGCATGCAATATTTGACCAAATTAAATTTAAGAGAGCAAATCCTTAAAGGGATTCCAATAATGTTTGTGCACCTGATTATCTTGATGAACTTTGACAAAACACATACTAGTGCCACCACTTGGTGGTCCAACTAATCAGCCACACAAATCACCGGTAACGTTTCACCACTACCATGGAACACATACTTCAAATGAGATGAAAATGCCTTAACATAAAGCTTTGGAGGCTCTTCGATTGAGGGCTTTGCCGGTGGTGTTTCTTTATTCTTCAGATCGAGTTTTAGATTCTTTGGATTCTAGAAATAAGAATAAGCTCCTATCGCATCAAGGGCTGCCACCACCTCATCCTAATAAACAATAGAATGACCCTCAAATTTTAATACAACAACTGTAAAAGATTCACCGAGGCTCATCACTTTCTCAACATTAGCGACCCCATCCACCACCACATTAACATAAGAAACAACTTACCATTGTTTTGGTTCCCTCATGAACTTACAAATATTTAATGTGACTTCTTCATCATTTACATGGAACTTCAAATCACCACTTTCGACATATATTAAAGCTCTTTCGATAGCTAGAAAAGGCATTCCCAAAATAATTATAATCTCAATATCAAGCTCACAATCAAGTATAGAAAAATTAGTCAGAAAACAATTGTCCACTTTCACAAGGACATCATAAAAAATACCAATCGATTTCTTAATAGATCGATCCACCATCAAAAGCCTTATAATTTTCAGTGAAGGAGTTCCCAGACCAAGTTAATTGAATATTGCAAGGGGCATAAAGTTAATACTAGAGCCAAGAGTGCACAACGCCATAGAAAATTGGTGAACACCAATGGTACAAAGGATAGTGAAAGAAATGGGGTCATCAATTTTAGCAACTATATTTTTGACATCACCGCACTACAATGATGGGAGACTTCAATAGTCTCAAACTTGACATCACCAGTATCTCAAACAATGTATCCACCATGGGAATATTGATTGCCAAATTCTTGAACACAGATAAGAACTTCTAGAATTTAGCATTCTAATTAACCTTATTCAACCTTTGTGAAAATAGTTGATTGATTTTCATATTTGGAGCTTTCAACTTTTGAAATTTTTAGCATCACAATCACTCCTATGATTGCCAAGAGTAGGAGTATTATCTTGTTGTACCTCTTCAACATCAATGGTATCATCAACATCCAAAGCCTTAGCTTTATAACCCACAACCATATCAACAATAGGGGGCACATCCCGAACCACCTTGCAACTTTTAGTGGTTATACCCATGTATTGAGGAGTATCATTCTTCAGATTTACCACTGTATCACTAGGCAAACCCCCTCTTGGATGAGGGTTCACGGGGGCAGAAATATTACTCAATTAAATCTCCAAATGCTTGATAGAAGAAAAATAAAAAGTCATAATTTGATTCAAGGACAAAAAACTAAGCTTCATTTCTTTTATCACCTTATCAATTCCTTCAACCTTAGTGAGGATCCTAACAAGCATATTCTTAGTTCGGTAATTCTCTGGATAAGCAATGGGGTGCTTTGGATTGACCTGGTCATGAGGTGGAATATACTTCTGCCTATCAATTTCATGATCACGCGAAGTAACATTTCTATCCCTCCAATCTCAATCTCTCTAATTATCGTGTCTTTCATTCATCCAACCTTAATTCCCAACTTGCCTTTGAAAGGCCGGTTGAGAATTCACCATTTGGTTTTGACCCTCTTCATTATAGAGTGCTTCAAAAGTTACATCTTCATCATTCACCACAATACATATAATATTGACATTCTTATGGTTACATTTTTGAGAAGGTGCCACAAGATGCCTGGTAATAATGTCTAACTGCATCATCATTCTAGCCACATTCTCATCATGTTCTTGGTCCTTTAAGAGTATTTCTTTGGTCACTGCTAAAGAAGCGGAGATAGCTTAATCTGACCGAGTATTCCATGATTGATTTGTCTTTTCCATTTGATCCCACAAAGCTGAAGCCACAACAAATGGTTGCCTCAGTATACCATCAGCAACAAGTTGGTTGGTCGCTGCATTGTTTGCATTATTAAAACATTGATAGAATATTTGCAATAGCACTTTGTCTGAGAGATCATGATTTAGACAATGTAGAAATATTTTTTGAAACTAAAGCCAAGTCTAATATAAAGGTTTATCATCACGACTCCTATAATTTATAATCTCATCGCGAACTTGGAGCATTTTGGATGCCATAAAGAATATCTCAAGGAATTCATCTGTCGACTCATCCCAAGAGGTAATAAATTCACAAAAGAGTTCCATGAACCAATGTGAAGCTTCACCAATAAAGGAAACAAGGATCACTCGCAACCTTATGGCCTTTTGTCTAATGCCACAAAAGTTAAATAACTAACACATATCTATAAAAATTGGCAACTGCTCATGAGGTTCTTCTTGAGCTAACCCTCTAAATAGACCGTTCATTTGTAGAAGTTGAAGTATCGGATTTGTCATATGAAAATTGAATTACCGCCCAATGGAGGTAGGTGGATTGCGCTAGCCCTCCCTATGTTCATAGCTTGAAGGATCTCCATTTTGATAACCCTCATTAATTATCCCAACATCACCTGCAATAAGACCTTGCTCAGTCATATTTTCACCTGAAAAAAGCACCAAAAACACAAAACAAAAATTAAAAGGAACAACTATTAAGAATAAGTTCAAACTAATACTTTACCCAAAGAATTAAATAACAATCCCCAAAAATGGTGCAATTTTTTATGCGCCCAAAATACTCTCCTAACCTCAAAAGAATATGTGTTCGCTCTTAATATAATCGCAGCTACTATGAGTTGAGGTCTATCCCACAGGGATTATGAGTTGTTCAATTCAAACCTTGAAATAATTAATTAAACCAGTTGATTGTAGTTTTTTAAAAAGTGATACGAATTAACTATAATATAACTAATTTCGTGTTATGAAAATTTAACTAAAACAAATGGATGAGAGCAAGTTAGGGATGTGCGTAATTAAATGTAATTCCAACCCATGGGTCTCTAATATTGAATCCAATGGCTAATTTACTTATGGGTAGGCTAGAAAGCTTGTAACCATAACTACAATTAAGATAATTATGCCAAATCAATATAAACCAGTTAAGACTTCATATACGATTCACACAAAAGATGAAAGAACCTGTGCAAATTGATAGCTAAACTAACTAATACCTTAGTCGATTAAACCCTATTATGACATTCAATCTTAACACGCGATACCAAAGACTCTTTCACAATCCTTCCACTTCGAATACTTACTTTCATGAAATATTCAAAGATCTAAACATGAATCTAAGTTTGAGACCATAGGTTTACAATTAGAGCTGAAGGAAAATACAAACCCACAAAAAATTAGCACATAAAACTCAATTAAATCAAAGACCCATAGTAAGAAGTTAACATTCAGTTACTAAGAACATCCCCAACATGGGGTTTTTTAACAACTCATGTTCAAAATAGAATTGAAGTTACCAAAGGAATTATCCATGACAATAGAATTCATAATTTAAAGGAAAATTTATGTCAAATCCTCTTCTCATCCTCACTTTTTCACCTCCAATCCATGTACAAACCATCTTATCTAAGCCAAGGGTATTTCCTAATGAATGTACCTTTTTCTCTCTACAAAGTGTAAGTGTAAGGGCTAAAAAATCTCAGTGTGTACCTTTCAAAATGTCTTTATCCCTTACTTTTATACTTTAAATAAAAATTCCCTTAATTTTTTTATGATTCACCATTCGACAATAAAAGTTTTCTGTTAATGAACATATTCAACAAACCGTTGAATGTGAATTATACCGCCTTTTTAAACCTGCATTACACCTCCTGGAATCTATAACATTAGGCAATGGGACTATTCATCACTAAATCACATCATCGATCCACCGATGTATAACATGTATCGCCTTCTTGGACCTCAAATTTTCTTTTCTTGCTTGCCAATTTTCTGTAATACTAAGTGATGACACTATGGATCACCAAATTTGTTTGGTGATGCACAAAATTAAACTTTTCATTGCCCGTTTTCACCTTGTACATGAGGTTGGACACTGTATACACCATTTAGCATACTACCAACATATTTGACAATAATCAATTTCCACTGCCTTTTGGCACTTTTTCTCCTTTTGTCTTATTTGACTATGATTTGTCCCTTCATGCATCTTCGTCCTTATTCATAGAATCAAACACATATTTTGGTTAATATTTGAGGAAAAAGAACATATCAAAGATTTTATTCAATTTAAGCTCTATCTGAGTCGAACATGAGGACTCATCATCTCGCCTACACCTAAAAAGGGATATTGATTTTTTTGTAGATTTAGAGACCTACACTAAGCACATTTCTATTTCTCTTTATGTTGATCTTAAAGAGCACTATGTTCACTTTTAGGGTCTTTAAGATTAGGGATTCATATGGCTAAGTGTTTTCCCTTAGGACCTATTCTATTTATTAAGAAAAATGAAGGGACCCTTTAGATATCTATTGACTACAAGTAGTTGAATAAGGTGACAATGAAGAATTATTACCTCTTACCTTCTATTGATGACTTTTTTGATCAACTACAAGGCGATTTGGTACTTGGTAAGATTTATTTGAGGTTTGTTTATAAGTATATGAGGATTAGGGAAGCAAACATCCCTAAGACTGCCTTCTGTACTCCTTAGGGCTATTATGAGTTCCTGATTATGTTATTTGGGCTAACTAATGCCCCTATAGCCTTTGTGGATCTGATGACTCGAGTATTCAGGCCTTTTCTTGAATCCGTTATGATTGTATTCATTGATGATATCCTAGTATACTCACAAATTAGAGAGAAACATGCACAATATTTGATGATCGTGCTCTAGACTTTGAGGGATCATCGACTTTATGCCAAGTTTCCTAATCTGTGATATTTTTTGGGCACGTAGTGTCTAAGGTGGGTATTATGGCAGATATAGCTAAGATTAAGGCTATTCATGGTTGGGCTAGGACTATCTCTATTATTTAGGTTAGGAGTTTCATTTGTCTTGTTGGGTACTACAAATAGCCTGTTGATAGGTTCTTTACTATTTCTTCACCATTTATTCAGTTAACTCTCCACGGTGTTCCATTTATATGGTCTAAGGGATGTGATTTCATATTTTGAAGGCATAATGAATTTCTTACCATTGCTCATATTCTGACTCTTTTAGTTAAGGGCGAGAGATTTATCATATATTATGATTCTTTTGGTTGAACGAGGGTATGTTCCAATGTAGTGGGCTTAGTTATTGCTTATGCCTCCCGACAATTGAGAGTTCACGAGTTCCACTACTCCACTCATGATCTAGAGTTGGCGATGGTAGTTTTTGCTCAATTTGTAGAGATACTACTTATATAGGGTTCACTGTGAGGTGTACATAGATCATCACAACCTTCAGTATATCATGAGACAAAGGGACCTAAATTATAAACAAAGGCATTGGATTACGTTGTGTGTAGATTATGACCTTTGTATTCTCTATTGTCTAGACAAAGCTAATGTTTTTCTAGATACCTTAAGTCAAAATGTGGTAATTATTGGTAGCTTGGCCTTCTTTTCCATTTTGCAGTGACCCCTAGCTTTTGAAATCTAGTACTTAGCTAGAAGATAGTCAAATTAGATATCTTAGACTTTGGGCGGATACTAGCTTCTATAGATGCTTAGTTTTCCTTATTTGATCAGATCTATGCTAGGCAGTACGAGATGAGTCATTGACAACCCTTAAAGATCAAGTTTTATAGGGTGATGGTGGTCCAATTACTATTGGCCCATACTAAATACTAAGATTTGAAGGTCTTTTGTGTGTTCCAAGAGTTGGGGTTCTTTTATACCAGATTCTTCATAAATCCCATGATTCCAAATATTCTATTCATCCAAGCATGATAAAGATGTATCAAGTTTTGAGGTAGCACTATTGGTGGAGCAATATGAGGAGAGACATAGTTATGTATGTGTCTCACGATCCAAACCTAGGGCCTAGACATGACACAATGAATAGGAAACCCGAAGGCAATCAAAACAAGCCACTTAACATATCATTTCCACATCCCTGGTTGCGGAAGCATAATAAAACAATTAAACAAGTAAAAAGTAATTCTAAGGGAAGAAGGACTTTGGGCTAAAGCTATGGGGATGTTTTGGGTAAGAGGAGTTGCACGAGTCACATAAAAAATAAAGTCTAAGGGGAAGATAAGTATGATTCACGCTATGGGGATGTTACCGGGACTTGGGACTTCTATCATATCATAAACAAATATCATCACATAGAAGGGAGTAGGGACTAAGGGAAGTCTTTCATAAGAACATATACATAATAGGAAGCAAGCCCAATATATACATTCTCATATCCAATGACACCTCTAATATGAATGGAACGGGAGCCAAGAGATCTCCTAGGCTTACCCTCAAAGATAAGTATCCAAAATATACAAGTCTTAAATAAGACATGAAAGTAAAGTGGATATTATCCCCGAAGTGGAGGACTCACCAATAAAAATCTTCAAATGATCCGGCTAGCCACGTGTAGGAGGAGGATGGATAGAAGCTCCGGTCCCTACATGGTTAGATAATGTAGGAAAATAGTATGTGTTAGAATTTGGAATGTACTAAGTATGCGGGGTGCAATGCAATCAAAGAAATAAATCCATGATAATTGAGATGCATAATCATGATCAATAGACATAATCTCAATATAACATGTAAAATATTAGCTTTACTTGAACATGCATGGAGATAATCAAACTTTCATAACATAACATACATGTGTGGGAGGATACCTTAACAGATTTATAAACCAAGCAAGCTACTACTTGAAATTATGATGCTTAACTCCTCACCAGAAAAGGAGTGGTCTACTTACCAAGGTAAACCAAATTTTATCCCACATAGTGGGTAGCTTCACCTAGTTGGATCCACTAGTAAACACCCATTTAGGGAAAATAACATGAACCTATGTTAGCACATAGTTAAGAGACCAAGACTTTATATAAGGAGCCCTTGGGTAGAGCCCCCACCTTAAGTCTCTTTCAGTGCTAAGTCTAATCCCACGGAATACTTGACGTAACTATAATTTAATCTTAGCTTGAATAACATGGAGAAACATAGCAACATGATAAGAGTAGCTCATTCATATACTTGACTCTTACTCCTACAAGTGAGCATATGCCTTATACTAGAGGGTAAAAACTTATGTCTTATAAGTTCAATGCATGCTTAGGAGCCTATAATTTATCACATCATGCTAGTCTTTCAATTCATGCAATAACGTTTCATCAACATAAGAATCTTTGTTAGGATAATTTAGTCAAACATAGTGGGTAGATAGACATGTACATAAAATCATGCAATTCAAGAGTATGAGTCCTTGAGAATGTAAAAGCAATTCATTTGGAAGATATTCAATCAACTCACCAACCTTGTAGTAGAAAACCCCAATTTTGGTTTCATGAAATCCGCCTCATGTTCACAATCTTTCATAGTTTACATCATGCATAGTTTCAATAGATATGAATCAACTCATGAAATATTGCTTCAATTAGTATTCATGCTTACCAATCAATACTTGAAGAATCCAACTATGATCCATATATATAAAGCATAAAATAGACCATCATGAAGTGCATAATAATAACAACATATGCAAGAGTTCATAAAATACTTTCATGTAGTTGGAGAAGTAGATGGTTGGACTTGTGGGAAGGAAGGTCCCCACTATCAAACCCATATACCTTGGTGATTTGACAGAGAAAAATCCTGTTAGGTGATTAAGAAATTGAAACCCTAATTCGGGTATTCTTGCTTGAGCTCTTTAAGGAGGCTTGAGAGAGTTTTGGGACTTAGAAAATGTTTGAACTGAAGAAGAATGAGTGAAGTAGGGTTGAAAATGTTGATAAGGGACATTTGAGGGGTAAAATGACATATTTTAGGCTTAAATTAATAAGTAATATCGAATTTACCCCTTTAAAAAACCTTTTCAGAAGGGACCATGAGATCCCGTTCACGGTCTATGGTCCATTCTATGGGTCGTAGAAATGGTTTCCTCTGATGCCACTTTTGAAATTTCAGAGACTATTCCCTGATCCAAGAATCTACTACACGATATACGACTTGTAGAAGATTCTATGGGTAAGTCATGGATCATATCCTGAAGAATCCCAACTTCACCAAGTCTTGCCCTCATTCTACGAATAATATTTACGACTCCCGAAATAATAGATGACTCATTAAAACTTTTGTACAAAGTTGATCCTTAAAATTTAGCTACTCAAATTATTAACGAACCACAGTATGGCTCGTACTTCATTCTACGACTCGTAAACCCCTTCATAATAATGGCACTTCAGAAACGTTTTTGAGGACTCTTTTCATAGACTTTCATGCTTCTCTTGTGTGGGGCCTTACAATATCTCCCTCTTGGGAACATTCGTCCCTGAATGTGCTAAGGCAAGATCTAAAGAACGGAACACATGCATCATATCCCAAATACACCACATATTGCAAATCAACACATGCACCATTAAAATTTTAAACCATGTCTTAAATTGTCTTTGCAGTGCATTCTCAAAATCACATAACCATGCACAAATAACATGCAATAAAAGGAGTCTTTAGAATAGGAAAGATGATAGTACCTCAAGATTGATTAGAATGGAAGAGATAGGGATATGTTTTTTTCATATCGGATTTGGCTTCCCAAGTGGCACTTTTTACATGTTGGTTCATTCAAAGAACCTTGACGGATGCAATATCTTTGTTTCTTAACCTCTTCACTTGCCTATGTAATATTTCCACCAGAACTTCATCATAGGTCATGTTATCTTCCACCATACCTACAACTTCCAAATTCATTGTAGAATTTGGGTCACCTACACACTTTCTCAACATGGATACAAGGAAGTTCGGATGAACCCTACACATCTCCATAGGCAACTCCAATTCATAGGCAACCTTACCAACCCTTCTCAAAATCCTATAAGGCCCTATAAACCTTGGGCTCAATTTTCCCTTGTTATCAAACTAGACCACACCCTTCATGGGTGAGACTTTCAAATAAACCCAATCATCAACATTAAACTCAAGTTCTCCCCTTTTCACATAGTAGTAGGACTCTTGCAGACTTTGAGCAATTTTCAATCTCTGTCTAATCAACCTCACCTTCTCCAAAGCACTAATAACCAAATACGGTCCTAACAAGGAAATCTCCCCCACATCAAACCACCCAACTAGGTATTGAAAATATCTACTATAAAGGGCCTCAAAGGGAGCCATTCCGATGCTAGAGTGGTAGCTATTATTGTAAGCAAACTCGATAAGTGAAAGATTATCATTCTAACTACCCTTAAACTCCAAAACATAAGCTCTAAGAATATCCGTAAGATTGTGAATTGTCTTTTCGGCATGACCATCCATTTGAGGATGAAAGGTTGTGCTAAGCTTGACTTTAGTACCGACACCCTTTTTGGAAGGCTCTTCAAAAATGGAAAGTAAATTGAGTACCACGATCCAAAATAATAGAAAATGGTACCCCATGAAATCTAACCAACTCATGAATATATAGCTCGCCATAATCTTCGGCACCATAAATTGTTTTAATCGGTAAGAAGTGAGCCGATTTTGTCATTCTATCAACAATAACCCAAATAGAATCAAAGTGATTTCTAGTCTTTGGAAAACCAATCACAAAATCCATGTTGATCTCTTCCCACTTCCATGATGGAATCTCTATATCTTGGTCTAGGTCACCCGACCTTTGATGTTCGACCTTGACTTGTTGGCAATTGTGACAACCGGCTACAAACTTGGTAATATCTCTTTGCATACCACCCCACCAATACACTTCCCTCAAGTATCTATACATATTTGTAGATCCGAGATGAATAGAGTAGGATGAGTTATACACCTCTTGCAAAATCGCTCCCCTCAATCCATCAACATTAGGCAGAGACAATCTACATTGGTATCTAAGGTGTAACAACCCAAATATTTTCGAAATCTACTTATGGTTGGAATTATATGATGTACTACAAGCCATGGTTGAGTTTTGGTAGCAACGGGTTGAGTTTAAGTGGCCAAATGCAAATTAGGCTAGTAAGTGGCTTAGAGGGATAGTTTCGGCAGCGTACTTCAAATAGACATAACTTTTGATATAGGATGAACCATGTGAGCTAATACATATTAAATTGAATCTCTTTGAGTTATCTTTGCAAAACAAGTGGTTTCACTCAATTTGGAATTTAGATGAGGGAGATATAGTCCAAACAGTGAGACTATCTAAAATTCAGAAGCCATTGGAGATAGGCTCAGAAACGTGGCCAAGGACATTGACACGGACCGTGAAACTTTGCACGGTCCATCTAGTACCTCTTCGGATGTCACAATGAGCTTGGGGTAGCCTGGAACCACTCCTAATCCAAGTGTAAGTCAACGAAACCTTGGACGGTCTGTTTGACACTAAACTGTTCGTCCACTGTCTCGTGAAGGTGGAAAGTGGCTAGGCCAAGGCTTGGCCATGATTTTTGAGGCTAAGTGTGGTTAGACGGTGCCTTGGATGACTATTCACAAGTTGAACGGACCATTTAGTGGTTCGTGAAATGTAACAGAAAGTCCTCCGAGATTTCATGTGGAGATTTGGCTAAGTGCCCCTAGACGGTCAAGTTGGCGGGACGTGTGCATATAAACGACACTGTAGCAGCCATATGGGCACTGTGTTCAGTTAAAATTTCCGTCTTATTGATGGTATTTTCGTGATTTAACATTTCCCTAAGCCCCCTTTTGGTCCCCTAAGGTCTCCTAAATCCCTAAAACATTCTCTAAACCCTATTTCATCCATTAGAACTCTCCTATACACTCTCTTAAGATCCTAAGCCTCTCTTGATCTCCATTGAAGCTAGCTTGTAGAATTTGGGGAAAAAGACTTGATTAAGCTTGATCTTATTGGCTAGTTGCTTGGATTAAGGTATGTGGGACTTGATTCAAGTATCCTCTTTCATCCTTGAAGATCCTAAGAACCC
>JBCEWC010015043.1:0-13986 GCA_038996855.1 Solanum aculeatissimum
ATGTTTATTCATATACATAATGTTTCTGGGACATTATTTTTCGTTAATCATCTCTTCATCTCTACTTGATTAAATACTAAATTAGTGCAATTTTAGATCTATTGAGGTTGGAAATTGGGATACCAATCAGAGAAATGAAATTCGTGACTTTAACAAACTTTATATTGTCCATATTATAGTTGAAGGGCCAACCCATCCCAACCCGTGGCCCGCGTAGGGCTGGGTTGTTATTTTATAGGTCCGCTAGTTAAAAGGGCCAGCCTGTCCTAGCCCATTTGACTCTCTAGCCCGTTAGGGTTGGGTTGGGTTGGCCCATTTTGACAACCCTAATTCCAATAGTCAAATCTTAAGGCTTTTGCGGTTGTACCCTCATATACAGAGTAAGTAATCAGTTAACACTTAATTCACCTTTCAGTCCTTCTTAGGTGTATATCGTCCCTTACCTTCCAGTCTCAAAACGTCTTACGTGTAGCAACTTACTTTTCACTCCAGGATACTCTCACCTTCTGGTCTCGAGTACTTAGACTAGGTTAAAAACCCCGAATTCTGCCCCAAGACTCTTTTCCTAATCACTACCCCCCTTTCGGGAAAACAGTGAATACAGGGTTACCTGATGCGTCGACTCATTAAGGTTTAGATTCAATTGAAGAGATCTTGTGGTGTACATGGTGATTACTACCAACGTTAGCCCTAAATTTAACTATTTTCTTCGGTGATCATGGTCCCCACAACCCTAGTTATGGATTTAGCCTAGTATGCTTGTCAAATCTGAATTAAAACAAGATGAAGAGAACATGATTACACTTACAGTTGAGAAATCAACGGAATCACAAATTGTACTTACAATTCAATGAATCAAATCGTAGCAAAAAGTTGCCAAAGTAATATTTCAAGTCAAAAATCTTCTTGTTCGAGACCTAGCAGTCATAACCCCAAAAAACGACCTAATAAAAGTATATTTATATGATTTAAAATAAATCGTAGAAAAAATAGAAAAACTGGGCTTTGGCACGCTAAACCGGCAACTACACGGACCGTCTAACGTTAAACGGTCCGTGCCACCTTCCGTCTGGACACACTTAATTCCTGGGCTTCAACCGTTCATCCACCAGCTTACTTTCACACTTAACAATCATCAGTAACGGATCGTGTAACGGTACACGGTCCGTCCAACTGTTCATCTGGATTGCCTTGGATTGTTTCTTACGTGTGCACTCTGGCCTAGCCTCTGTGATGTTTAACGATGAAGGAGATGATCCGTCAGTCCTCTAACGGCCCGTCACACTGTCCGTTTACCTCCACTTAGATTCAAATCATTGACACTTCCACGGTTGACCTTCTGTCATGTTTAACGACCAGTTACACGGCCCGTTAACAGGTACACGGGCCGTCACTCCTTCCGTGAGTTCTGACTTTGCCTATTTCTGCCTCATTTCAGCACTGGCACTCTCTGCCACCCCTCACGGTTAGTTCCACGGCCCGTTAAAGGGTACACGGTTCGTGAGTTCTGACCGTTTGAGGTACAGTTTGCCCAATTTTTGGTGTTTCCTTCATGGATCCACGGTTTTCGCGCCTTGCCTGATTTTCCTGACAAATGCACTATACAAAACATTAAACGTAACAATTTGCTTGAGAATTTGCAAAGATTTTACTTAGAAAAGCATCAAATGATGAGCATTTTCGCGACTCATCATGGTCCAAAATTAATAAAGAAACAGGGAAAGTATCTAGTGTTTCTTATTTAGAGGGTGATATCAATGAGGTAGGTGGAGTTGAACAACTTTCAGAGGAAGAAACTAGTGAATCTCTTGACTTTGAAGAGGATGACTTAGATGATGTTCCAGATCAAGATGATAGTGAAGTTGATGAAGAATTGAGAACTTTCAGGAAAAAATAAAGAGAAGAAAAAAGAAGTGAGGCTAGAAAGGGAAAAAAAGTCAAAGGACAATTCCAAACAACAAGAAGTTGAGCTTGGAGAAGCTGGTATAAATAAGGGTTTTGAGAATATTTTCACAAACAAGGCAGCCAAATATCATGGTAAGTTAGGAGGTGATGAAGAGTTTATTGGTTCATCAAATGAACCAAGTGAAGACAGTGCTGATGAACTTGATGTCTTGGCACAACCTGGTGTGGATTTACCTTCAAGAAGAAAAAGCAACAAATTGAGGTATGATCCTTCTTCTACCATTTCTTTATTTGAATTGGGTATGATATTTAAGAGTGCAATTTAGTTTAGAAAGGTTATTGCTGATTATGTTGTACAACATAAAATTCAATTAAAGATTAAACCCAACGAACGTCATAGGGTTAGAGTGAGATGTGTTGAAAAGTGTAAATGGAAAGTGTTTGCTAGCTTGGATAAAGATTCAGGAAATTATTTTGTGAAAAAATACTATCCTGCTCATATGTGTCTGACAAAGAACATGAACAAATTGTGCACAGCAAAGTATGTGGAAATGAAAATGAGGGATAGAATAATATCTCATCCTGACATTAGGGTTCCTAAGCTTCAAGAAACAATAAGAAAAGAATGGGGATTAAAAGTGGGAAGATCAATATGTTATAGGGCAAAACAAAATGTCATTTTCAAGTTCATGGGTGATTGGAAGCTTGAGTGTTTAAAATTATTGGACTATGCTGATATGATCAAGAGTTCAAATCCTGAAACCTCTTATTGGGTGAGAACTGATAATGAAACAGTTCCTGGCAAACACTTGTTTAAATACTTCTATGTGTGCTTTGCTGCATTGAAGAATGGATGGTTAGAAGGTTGTAGGAAGATTATAGGCCTAGATGGTTGTTTTTTGAAGGGTGCCTGTAAATGAGAGTTATTAGTGGCTGTTGGAAAAAATAGAAACCAACAAATGTATCCAATAGCTTGGGCAGTGGTGGATCAAGAAACTAAACACTCTTGGAGTTGGTTCTTAAGATATCTCATTGAAGATTTTCAACTTGGTGATGGATATGGCATAACAATCATGTCTAATATGAAAAAGGTATTTATTTATATCATTCTATCTCATTTAAACTATTCTGTCTCATTTCTCTCATTTGTAATGTGTCATATGTTTGTTAAATCCTAGAGGCTGCCTCAGTTTTTGTCTCAGTGTTATCTCATTTTAGGTAGTTAATGTGATTAATTACTTATCTCAAACTACACTAAATCTAGACATTGCTAATCTTGTTTCACATTTCTATCTCATTTTTTTTAAACTAAACTACTAAAATGTTATGGCCTTGAGTCAGTTGTTGCCGAGTTACTTCCTTTCGCTGAAAAAATGTGTGCAAGACACATTTGGGCAAACTTGCAGAAGAAATAGAGAGGTAAAGAGAGGAGAAAAGCATTTTGGAGGTATGCCAAAGCTAGTTTTGAAGTAAAATTGAAAGATGAGTCTACATATTTGGGAAAACCTGGTGATAGAATATGTGAGTCTTTGCTTGTCTATAATAAAGAATATTGGTGTAGAGATTTATTTAGTGAAACATCCAAGTGTGATGTGGTGGAAAACAATATGTGTGAAACATTTAATTCATGGATTGTCGGTCCTAGACACAAATCTGTGATTAGTATGCTTGAAGATATTAGACACAAAATGATGAAAGGCATGGGAATTTGATTAAGTTTGCAAGTATTTGGATCAGTGATATTTTACCTATGGCAAGACTAGTTTTAGAGGAAAATAAAGAAATTGATAGGAAACTAAGAGTGAACTGGAATCATGACATTGAATTTGAGATCCAAGAAGGAGAATATAGACATGCAGTTAATATGGTTAAAAAGACTTGTACCTGTAGGTTGTGGCAGTTGAGGGGTATCCCTTGTCAACATATAGTTTGTGCTTTGTTTCACATAGGGCAAGAACCAGCAGATTATGTGGACCATTGGTACAGAAAAGAGACATTTCTATATGCTTATAAGTACTTCTTACAGCCTATAACTAATATGGTAATGTGGCTTGAAACTAATAACCCACCAATTGAGCCCCCTGAAGTGAAGCCAATGCCTGGAAGACCAGCCAGATATAGAAGAAAAGATAAAGATGAACCAAGAAAAAAGAAGTGGGGGAAAGCATCAAAGAATGGATTCAAAATGTCATGTTCCATATGTCATCAAGTTGGGCACAACAAAAGAAGTTGTAAAGTGGTAAGAAACAACCATTCCTATCTCATTTTATGATTATGATTATTTATAAGAATGACTTATTTATATATCTAATTTTATTCCTTGATTAACATGTCACTCTTCAACCTTCACAGTCCAGCCCAAATCCTTCACAACCCACAGAACAACCTTCACAATATACTCAACATGCCACTCAACCTTCACAGTCCACTGGACAGCCTTCACAGTCAACTGGACAACATTCACAACCAAACACTCAACATTCCTCTTCTTTATGTCTGAAAACCTCAAAAGTTACAGAAAATAAAAGGAAACAACCAACTGGTGCTACAAGTTCAGCTGGAAGAAAAAAATCAGCAACTATGGGATTTGGTGTATACACAGATACACAATCTGGAAGACAAGTGATTAATGTAAGTATATTCTTTTACATAATTCTTTTATATGTTTATTTATCTATTTTGAAAAATAATATAAAGTAATAACTCAGCCTGGAAGAGCAAGTGAAAGAGTAATCTCAAGTGGGTCATTCAAGGATGCATCACAAACAAATGTTGACCTTGGATTCAAACCACCTGGTTTGAAATGGAAAGGAAAGAATGATATGACTGGAAATCAACTTCAACTAATGTCACAGTGAAAAAAATTGCAAATCAAATCCAAGTCGACTCCATAAGATTTCAACAGTGTTGATGATGTGTTTTCATTGTGAAAAACAATTATGTTGATCTTACTTTTACATATTTTTTATTAAACAATGATGTATTTTGTATGCTTGCACAACTGTTTAGATATCATTATGGTTATGTAAAACTACTTAAACTGTGTTAAGTTGCTGCTTAGTACCTATATTGAAGTGCCTTGAAGTGATCTTGATCCAGTATACGTGCATATGTGCAAATTGTAGTGCTAGTGCCTATATTGAAGTGATGAAGTGCTGAAACACTTGTTCAAAATTAAAGCTAACGATTTGCCAAGTTAAATTAATTTGCATTATTATAAGAGATATAAGTAGTCATCCCCAAAAAACAACTACATTACAAGCAAAATAATTCCGAAAATTAGCATACATAACACCTAACAATTACTACACAAACAACTCTCTATAAATCCAACATAGTATCAACAATGAACAACAAAATTCAATATTTCCTCCTTATTTTTTCCTTTTCTTCATCATGCTTCTTTATCCTCTTCTGTAATCCCGAAATCGCAATTCTAGCATACTCAGTATAATCCATTTCACACCACCTAAAAAACTTACATCCAACTTATTTACAAACAACAAAGTAACCATAAAAATTGAATCATGAATATTAGAATTTAAACAAAAAAATAGTTATATAAAATAAAAGGCAAAATAAAATCATACTCAACCATCTTCACATCCAAGAAACCAACGACCTGGATTATTTGTTGACTAAGAAATCTTCATTATAGCTCTTTTTCCATAATGACAAAAAAAAATTAAAGTCATTATATATTAAAAAGGCAGAAATCGTGCAAAAAAAGGGAGAGAAAAATGTTTTTGTATTTTTAATAGAAAGAAAAAGAAGAAATTGTATTTTAGATTTAAAAATAATGATATATATATATAACGGAAGGGATTAGGGGTAAAATAGACAATTTAGCCCCTTTATACCGTTGTGGGCTTCAAAAATAGCACTCTCACGCGCTCCAATTTCGTGTATCTCACACGATTTGCCAGGTAGGATGCCCGTGCCTACTTGATAAAAAATGAGCAAGTTGGAGTGCCTGTTTGTGCATTTTAAAAGTTAGGGTTCCAACTTAAAATTTGACTCCAAGTTAAAGGATCAATTTATGTATTGTGCCATACTTTTATATGCATTTTCCCTCCTTTTTCCTCTCACACATTTATTTAGATCCAAGTGTAACAATATAACATTTCTTATGCTCCCGTAGGAGTAGGATAGGTCACCGAGTAGGACTAAGTTGTGGGAAAATTGATGGTAGATAGAGGAGCTAAGCCTTTCCCTAAAACATTTTACTTCTTGCCGCATTTCGTTCATTTTCTGAACTTCAGCTATAACTGCCTCTGTAACCAAAAATTAACATCTGACTACATTTGTTGCTGGGTCCTTGAATCTTGTATATACCAAAGCAAGTAACCAGCTATGACAAGGCATTGCTGATTAATTTTAAGGACTAGAATGATTTCTTCCAAATTGCACCAGTGTCAACAAGTTTGGTATAGGCATTCTTGAAGTCATCGAAAAATAAACTCTGGTCCTCAGCGTACTTTGATATCCATCTGTTCAAGAAGCATAATACCAGACAAAAGGTCAATCCTGAGAGCTATGGATCTATAACTTGTGAACTGAAACTAGATTAGTGAATTGAAAATTCTTCCTTCCCTCTAGCTGCTTTTGTGAGGATAAATTGGAGAAGTTATTGTCCCAATCCATAATAAAGGAACCTCAATAACATAAGGTCAAAGAAAACCTTACCCTACACATTCATCATCTTCAACAAGAGCCCTATCAGAGGGAAGCCCAACCATACTAGTCATGCTTCCTGTATAGATGAAAGAGAAATAAATTACTACATAGTTAAGACATCAAAAAAGGAAATTGTGCTTTATGATTCTGGATATCGTATGAAAAGAATTCTAGAAACGAGGGCCTTCTATTATCAGAAAGAGCGTCATCATTCCACATAGATACTGAAGCATAAGCGTCTGCAGATTAGCTTATCCTGCAACCTAGTCTTGCTTAACAATTTTTTGTGCAACAATCATCTAAACTCTAGGCATGTAGGTACACGGATTTCCATTTCAGAAAGATAAGAAGATCATTGCTCCAAAGTTTCTGACGATTCAACGTGCTTGATATTATTTCACTAAATTAAATATATAGATATAACCATTTATTATCATATGAATGCCATTTGTTACCTGAGGACAACCATGGCTTCTCCATGAGTATCTTGAAGTATGCATTATCAAAGACAGTTGGATTTCCAAACCCTTTACTTCCCAAAGTATGTGCGCCAGATAAGGCAACAAGTTCCTGAGTTCTGCCAATAAAATGAACAATATCCATGGAGATTAGGCCAGATATCTTAACATTGCTAATCAACAGATCTAGCTTTTCCTTTCCAAAAAGAGGTGAGCAGGAGGTTGTACTGCATAATATTAGAGTTAGGGACGGGACTGCTCAGACCTCTGACAATTGGTCATGATTATCAAAAGCAAAATATTTGAATAGTTGCTCTCTGCAAATACCAAGCTGAGAAGTGTTTTTTTAGGTTTTTAAACTGTCAGCTGATGACATTCTCAACAGAAAGTATTGAATTGATGCAGCCAACAAAGGGGGCAAAAAATCATATGAATTATGGAATTTTGTTAAGCTAAGCTGAAATTCCTTAACCTCATGGCAGGGAGAAGATCATGGAGCAATTAAATCTGCCTTTTTCCCCATGATCATGCAACCAGTCACAAAATAACATACTCAGACTGACACTATTATGGCATATTGAATACAGATTGCCTCACAAAGAAAAGCATATATGGGAAAAAACCTGCTATTGAAAATTTTTACTCCCTCCGTCCCATTTTATGTGGCATCCTTTGACTTGGCACGGTGTTTAAGAAAAAAAAGGAAGACTTTACTTGTGGTCTAAAATCATTCTTAGATATTTGTTGGGACGGAGGGAGTAATTTATTTAAATCTCCTTTTTCTTCCTCTAAAACCATCATTTCAGATGAGTTTCTTAACATTGGTTTGGATAACACCAGGATATCTAAGGTTCAAAATGATTACCCCTAAAGACTGGCTGTGTATATGCTCCTAATGCATAACTTAGAACAATTGTGTATGTCATGGAGGTTAAGAATTCACTATTACCTCTATGCTATAATTCGTATTGGTACAAGGAAATGTGAATTAGTGTATACAGTTGTTTCATCAAATGTTATCACAGCGTACAATAAATTGAATTGAATAATAAAAGCCATGTTCTTGACATACACAATGTATAAGTATTATTCTTATGCATCATGCTAAAGGGAGGGGCTAAAAGAGTCTTATACCCATGCATTAGAAACTCAGAAGGATAAGGAAACAATCAGAAACGATCACAAGGAAAATCCAAAAAATCATGAGAATATGTTGGTATGTATGAGATTTATAATACCGGAGAAAGAGAAAAAGGATGCATATGAAACGGAGGAAATACAGAAGCACTTCACATGCCTCACAAAATAGAGCAGAACTAAAGGTTGGTGACTTCCACGAAAACAAGATAACAGAACTAACATTTACTCCACTACATGAATCACCAAAATCTTAAATTTATCCACATAAGCTACAGTAACAAAATATGTTATTTATCACCATATTTGTTTATGCTGCATCTAATATTATTAAAAAGGATTACTGATACTACAAAGACAGTTCATCGGCAAAGTGCTTAACCTGAAAGCAACAGTTTTATGTATATTACACACTGGGGCAGATCTATGTATAAGGGTCCCGGGGGTGCCACGGCACCCTGACGTCTCAGTTGAAAATCTGTTTATATATGTATATATGTGTGAGAAAATGTATAAATATTAATCTTGGCACCCGGAGTAACAATAGGGCACATGGTGCCAGTGGTGGAGAGTCAGGTTTTTCTACCTGTGGATGCGAGTTTGACCCAGCCTGGTGCACTTTTTAAAACTAACTTTAGTGTGCTGCATCGATGACTACACATCTAATCAAAAAGCACACAAATCTGACAAATAGTGTTTCCTGGCATGTTGGTTAGAACTTAGAAGCTTATAGGGGGCAACACTTCGAAGCCCAACTTGGACAGGTTTTTTGACAATTATAGTGAGCCTTTATTGTTATAAATTTGGCACAGTCAAGAATAGAACCCTCGACCTCTATGGAGACTCAAATAGACCAATGAGTGAAGGCTCTTCCATGTTCACATAACTGGTGATAAATTATACTTATTGTTTTTTTTAAACATTGATATAGATTATTCAAAACGCTGCACACACTGCTCTTCAAAGCATGTAGCACGGCACAAGGTGCCAGGGGTGCCACCGCACCTTGACGTCTCGGTTGAAACTCTGTATATATCTATATTACCTTAAAAGCATCAACTCCAAAAATTTCAAAGTTAAATTACTATTTTTCCCTCCTATGAAATATTAATGTGCTGTCACATTCACAACCCTACAACATCGCACTCCTTCGCTAGGTCGTCACATTCTCCTCCGCTATTGTATATTCTCCTTCGCAAGTGTCGCTTCCTCCGCTGCCTTCATACTGAACAGACAACCTGCATCCCCCATTCTATGTAACAACCAAAGCTGATGTTCTTCAATTTCCCATCAAACACCTGCGCCTGCATTCTATATGAACAGGCTTGCACATTCTGACTTTATACTTTTATTCACACTTATTAACTGGCCAGTCACCTCTACCTTTCTCCTTCACCATTTTTTCCTTTTTCGCGCAGACTGTTGGCTACGAATCCATTTAGTTTTGCGCCTTACGTTTTGGAAAAGTTGCTGCGTCCATATCATCTTGTAATTTCTCACCTTAATCCATATTCTACTGTATATTTCTCACCTGTAACCCGTCGCCCCCACTGCATATAGCAATCAATTAACTTTAACTTAGTAGAAGTGAACTTAAAAAAATGAATATTAATGCAAAAAGTCGAGCATCTAGAAGTTGGGGAAACACTATGGGTAGAAGATGATTGAGACGGAAGAATATATGGGTTTGATAGTATGTATATTTAGCCAAAAAAAAAAGAGAATGAATTTAGAAAAAGTTATGGCCTTTGTGCAGGTAATTATAATGTATATCAACCCAAAATGAATGCCAGAAATTTCAAATCCTTTTGTTCTTTCATGAGAGCAGGTTTGTGATCGAATGAGCATTTTGTACTAACTATGCAACGTTGTGTCTTTTCAAGTAGGCCGGCGGCCAGTCACCTCTACCCTTCTTCTTCACCCTTTTTAACTTTTTTACGCAGACTATTGGCCGTGAAACCATTTTAATTTTGCCTTACACTTTGGAAAAATTGTTGCGGCCGCTATCGCCTTGTAGGCTCTCACCTTATTCTATATTCTACTGCATATTTCGGATATGCAACCTGTTGCCCCCACTGCTTAGAACAATTAATGGATACAACCTGCTTCCTACTCTGGTCATCTCCATCAGACAGTAGAAAACAATTATAGGGACTATTATTTTCTGGCTGTAGTAAAGCCAAAGCTTAGATCTACAGATTTTCATGCGCTGCCGCATATTCCCCATTTGAGTCCTACTCTGTTTAATTCTTTCCCTCTAACACTTGAACAGGATTAAATGGACTAATAATTTTTTGGACGTAGTACCGGCAATGCCATTTACAAATTACCCATATATATATGTTACTGCTAACCTTGTCATTTTTTTAAATTATATTATACTCCTATTTGTTTAACATCTTGCATACAAAGTCCTTCCAATTTCACTAACGTTCTTTGCATATACAGTTAATATCCAACTTTAGGTCTGTCGTTGTTTAAATCAAACGGCTTACCTTAATTTTGCATCACATCTAACTGGCACCCCCCTTTTTTTTTCAAATCCATGCTAAGCTGATTAACAAAAGAAGACAGTACAACTGAATTCGGGAAAATCAGCAATGCAGAGCGTAATATGGGAAGATGGTGAACAGGGCAACAAGTTGTCGTAGACACAAGTGATGCTTCATTATGAGGTAGGGAAGCTCCTATATTTTGTGTCACATGAACAATTCATTACCAATCAATTGATGGAAGTAAGCAGTTATATTTCCAGATCTCCAATGTAGAAGTCGTCAATCATCTCAAATACTCGTGCAGCATGTTGTGGCCCATAGAAACCTTCAGTTGAATCATCACCAGCATGATCTAGGATGGTATCACCCCCTGGGTGTTCTTCGACATATGAGGTAACATCGAACAACTTATCTTTGATAATAATCCAGCAATCAATTCTCTTGTTATGCAGTGCAACTTCAGCTTTGCTATATGATTTGACTACCTTGTTCTGAGCATTTGAGGCAACCTTTCTTTTGGGCTGATCAGATTTACTATGCAGTTGAGGTATCACAATGAGCACAACTAGCAAGATACCGAACACTATCGTCGCCAAAATAACATCCATTATCTCAACTTTTAGCTCGGCGAGAAGTGTGGACGACGGAGCTCCGGGAATCTTGTTTTTCCGGCGAAATTTATTGAAGTGAGATTCACCTCAACTGGCACCCCTTCACGCACCATATTAGATCCTTGGTACATTTACTCACTATCTTTCAAACACTATTTCTACATTGCCACTTACATAGCAAGTTTAAATCTCTTAATGAGTACACTTCTATATAGATATGACCAGAATAAAAAACAACTCCACATTCTGTTCTATTTATAAAGGAATACTCACAAGGATATTCCAAGAAATGGATTACAAAGGTTTTTGAAGAGCCTATGCCCTTACAAACAGAAGAAGCTCTCTCTGAAAAGGAAATCGAAGATAAAGCCACATTATGGGTGTAGTCTAATGTTTTCGAGTTCAGCAGGAGGTTTGGAGCAGCTTTCGAAGGATGTGATAAATAGCCTTTGAATTACTGATGAAGATAGACCAAAAGAGAGGCCATATAGATCAAAAGAAGGAGGCGAACAAGAGGAACAACAACCAGCATAGTATCCATAAGGAGCTGAAAAACTTGGAATTTCACATGAACTTTAAAGACGGGAAACCTAGAGGCAGAGGAAGAATAACACCTCTTAGACTTAAATGAAGATCGATATTATTTCTTGGAATGTAAGGGGGCTGAATGGGGGGAGTAAAAGGAGTCTTATTAGGAGTCTAACTAAACAATGGGGGGCTGGCATCTATGTCTTTGTGGAGACAAAGTTGAGGGGAACTGACAATGCTTTATTCAAAGAGGTGTGGTATAACAGGTGGATGGGCGAGTTCCACTTAGATGCAGTAGGTAGAAGCGGAGGGATAGTAGTGATGTGGGACAAAAGGCATTGGAAGGGGGAGTTGATAGGGACTGCTGAACAGATGCTTACATGTAAACTAGAAGGCGTCGAACAGAATCTCTCTTGGTTTCTAAGTGCAGTTTATGCTGATTGCAACAGAATAACAAGAAGGGAACTGTGGGGGGAGTTGGCATCAATTAGAAATTCCTTTAATGGACCATGGGTGGTGTGTGGGGACTTCAATGTCACAAGATATCCAAACGAGAGAACTGACAGCCACTACCTATCTGGAGCAATGACAGAATTCACTGACTGGATCAACGAGATGGAGTTATTTGATCCTCCTTTATTTGGACGATCTTATACTTGGAGAAGGGGTGATAACCACACAACAGCTTCCAGAATTGACAGATTCCTTTACTCTAATCAATGGGAGGAATTATTCCCGCAAATCAGACAAAGCATGCTCCCAAGAGTAGGCTCTTATCATAATCCAATAAGTCTAAACTGTGGAAAGCTAAATCTCAGGAAGACTTATTTTTAGTTTGAGCAATGGTGGATGAGGGTGGAAGGGTTCAGAGAAAAAGTTGAAGAATGGTGGGCATCCTTCACTGTTAATGGAACAACTGCTTATAGGTTGGCAACGAAACTAAAGCTGCTCAAAGGGAGATTAAAGGAATGGGAGCTAGAGAATAGAGGCAATTGGAAACATAGGATGATGTGCTGAACCAGATTGCTAACTTTGAAACAATCCAGGAGCAAAGAACACATAATGAAGAGGAGAGGTTACACAAAGCTCAGTTATTCAATGAGTTTGCAGAAATTTCCAAAAATTAGGAAATAGCTTGGAGACAAAGGTCTAGGGTACAGTTGCTCAAGCAGGGAGATAAATATACCAAATACTTTCATAGAATGACCACATCTCATAGAAGGTTCAATACAATCGAAAAGTTAGAAGTGGAAGGTGTGACTGTTCCTGAACTAGAAGTGATCAAGCATCTAAGTTGTAAGCTTTTATCAGAAACTTTATAAGGAAACAGAACAATGGAGGCCACTTTTTAATCTTCAAGGGAGTGAAAGCATCAGTGTGGAGGAAAAGGAGTGGGTACAAAGACAATTCGAGCAAGATGAAGTCCTGGAGACACTCAAGTTGTGTTTCAGTGACAAGGCTCCAGGCCCTGATGGCTTTTCGATGAGTTTTTATCAGAACTTTTGGGAAATGCTGAAGGAAGACATTTTGAGCACCTTGAGGCAGTTCCATGACCACCAAGTGTTTGAGAAGAGCCTGAATGCAACCTGTGGCATTGATCCCCAATAAGGTGGGAGCTATGGAATTGAGAGATTTTAGACCTATAAGCTTAATAGGTGGTATTTACAAGATTATTGCCAAGTTATTAGCAGAAAGGTTAAAAAAAGTGATCAATAAGCTTGTGACTAAGCACCAAATGGCCTTCATAAAAGGTAGGCAGATCATTGATGCAACTCTTATAGCAAGTGAGTGTGTAGACACTAGACTCAAAGGAGATGATCTAGGAATTGTGTGTAAGCTGGACATAGAGAAGACTTATGATCATGTCAATTGGGCCTTCCTGATCAGGATTCTGGAGCAAATGGGTTTTGGGGAGAAATGGCTGAAGTGGATTGAATTTTGTATAAAAATTGTTAGGTTCTCCATTTTAGTGAACGGAGAACCTGTTGGTTTTTTCCCATCAGAAAGGGGTCTAAGGCAGGGAGATCCACTCTCTCCTTTCCTCTTCATCTTAGCATGGAGGGCTATAACAGTATGATGAGAGTAGCCATACAAAACCGTTGGCTAAAAGGCTTCAAGGTTAGCAACTCTTCAGGAGGGGAAATGCAGATTTGCCATCTGCTCTATGCAGATGAC